>VDFB02075321.1:211775551-211921332 GCA_007258455.2 Sequoia sempervirens | reverse complement strand
ATGATATAATATGTGGAAGGAAAGATGGGGTATTTGTACACTATAAATTTTGAGGATTTGGGAGATCATGCAAATGGTGTACACTAGGTCGTACTCAAGGTATGTAAATTTAATGGTAATCAATTTGTTTATATAAATATGATTATCTTGCTTCATCTAATTACACTATGGTGTATTGATAATTACAATAAGTCACAAGTGGATACAATGGCCAATGGGGAACAAGAAAATCCTCAAGACCCTAGTCGTGTTGTGAAGTAATTGTATTTTAATTGTGAAGATTGTGATGTAAACATGATGTCTTGTGTAAGCCAAACATGTCTCTAGCTCTAGGGTGAAATGTTCAAGTGAGAGGGTGTAAAAGTAAAATTGGAATACAAATGGTCAAGCCAATTTGAGTCTCCAACTAGAATTCCTAGGGTTAGGGTATCTCAAAAGAAGGCTATAAGGAGGGATTTTTCTTGGGGCTAGGAGAGAAAAAAAAAAGCTGAAAAAAGAAGGAGAACAAAGAGAGGATGGAAGAGTAGGAGCAGGAAGAAAGGGCTAGGTAAATTCTTCCATGGTTGTCCATGACTATTATATGCATATTTTGTAAGGTAAGTTTCTTGTGCCCTCACTCTTTTGGTGCTTGCATTCCTTTATTGTGTATATATTATGTGATGTCTTGTGGGTTCGTTTAGTGTATTGAAAGTGTCGGGGGTTGACTCAAGCATACAGGGGTTTTATTTGATGTTGGAATCTTACCCTCTTCGAGTGTGTCTCTTGTCCTACACTTTTGGTCATGACCATAAACTTATTGTTCTCCTATGTGTCAAAAATTTGGTATTGTGATTTGTGTTTTATGTGTATGCAAATTTTTCCTTAGGGTCTTGAGGGATATTTTAGCTCGGGGGTAATGGTGAGAGCCTTCATGGCTTGAAGACCCATTAATGGTTGGATGGAAAAGGGCTTTTCCCTCCATTGGTTGTATAAATTCTAGGTCTCAAAATGGTAGCTGGAAGTCTTTCCCCTTGAGTAGTGTTCTGACAATGCTCCATGTTTATATGATCTTCATTCTTCCATGACTATACAATCTTTATTTTTTCATGATTATATGATTTTAGGCATGTAAAAATATGTATATGCATGTATTTATTAACGTCAATTGCAAGGGAAATGGAATGGGTAGTATCATTGTTGTATGGAATTGAATGCATTTATAGGATACCTTAAAAACATTCTCAAATATCAAGTTCCTTCTAAAACAACAAAACCTATACCATAATTTCAAAGGAAGAAGAATTTTTTTGTTTTATCTAGGTTGCTTTTAGATACTTGAAACTGCAAAGGGAAAAGGCACTAACAGATTTATCCATACTAGCAAAAATAAATAAATGAAAGAGGTGCAATGTTGAACATTATTGTATCTATAAATTTATCATAGATCTATTTAATGAGGGTTTTTCCATAGTTAAGTTGTGTTTCTTTGTTATGTGCAAGTAGAACAAGGATACCAAAGATATGTGTATACATTTGAAACCGTTAAATTGCAGAAGAGCTTATAGTGCATAACACTCACCATCTTCCAATTTGATCATTTCTATTAGGATTCACCCTTATTCTCAAATTTGTATAAAAAAGGAAAAAAATAGATAAAGGAAACTAAAGTTTTCAATGAAAGGGAAATAAAACTCAAATTTATTACTCTGAATCCTAACCTATTTCTAAATAGCCCCCTTTATCTTCTCACTCCTCCTTTCAGTTTTAAGGAAGGGCACATTGTCACATGAAGGTAGGTAGCATAAGGGTTTAATCACTTGTGCCCCCTTTCTTTTGCTAGTCAATGTATTTTTTTTGTATCTAGAGGGGAGGGTGAACATCTGCATAGGGGCATAGAAGTCATGGGTTCTCCTCAAGAGGCGTGGCCCATCTTCTGGATTTGGTGGTGGGTGGAACTACTCAGTCCTCGCATTCCCCGTCCATAAGCAAACAAAGATACGCAATAAACAAAAAAAAGGGGCAATGAAAATGGGTTGGCCACAACAGGGAATCTAGAAGCTCCATGCCCGTAGAAACCCTAGTTTCCCCTGATTCTGATTCTTGAGTTTTGGTTTGTTTTTTGCAATTTTGATTTTTTTGACGTTTTTGAGGTTTTGAACAATAAATGAAGAATGCGATTTTTGCAAAGAAATGATTGAAAATCTAAATACAAACTAACAGCTCCAAGAATAGCAAAATATATTGCAACTACCAATGCCAGTCTATTATTTATAACTTCTGAACTTGTTACACTGAGATCCAATAACATGCAACAGGAGAAATAATATTTTTTTAATATAAATGAACCTGGTAAATGCAGCAGGCTGAAAACATTCAGATCTGGTACGGCTGCAGCAAATCCACCTTTTCCCTCCTTCTGTTGGTCCAGAACAGTGCTAGGTATGTAGGCGCCTAAAAAGGTAATGGCAGACTGAACACAAGATAGGCGTTTTGACCTTAGAAGAAAATACGCCACTTTTCTGGAAAGTACGGCCTGGTAAAGGACAGTACGGCTATCAGCAGCAAATATTAAGTTTGTACGGCTTCTTCAAGTTTCTCCAGATCTCTCTGAAAGGTGCGCCTAATGAATGAATGTCTTCTGGATGCAAAACTACTCTGAAACTCTGTAAACAAATATTCTCTGAAGATCAATGATTTCCTCTGGATGAAGAAACCTCTGTTGCAATAAATCAAGTGTTATTTCACACCCTCTGAATTGCTTCCGATGGAGATGGCTCGTTCCCCAAGGAATTCGAACTTGAAACCCTAAAGCTTCTTGCTCAGATCAAGTTGATCAATTCTCAAAATCAATAATCATCATAATGGCTCAATTCCCAATGCAACAGCTTAATAACCCTCAAAAGTGCGATTTCCTCAATAATAGGGTTTTCATTAAAAATTCGCACTTTTCATTATTTTATTATTTCCATAGTTCTCAGCCAAATTTTTATAATAAAATATAATGATCAATTTGGCCCCTTCTGATGATGGCGACCCCCTCAAGTAGAATCACTTAAGTTATAATTTAATATTATAACTTTATATTATAATCCTCAATTAATTAATATTTAATTAATACAATTAAATATTAATATTTCTCACGTTACTCAACCGATGACTGATCCGTCTGAAGCTGACGAACACTGTAGTGATTCTGAACGCTGCCAAAGCCATACTGCTAAAAATAGCAACTTCTGCAAGAAGTCTCCGATCGAGCCCAAACGAAAGCCTACTGATCAAACTCCGCCAACTGAGCTGAGCCAAGCTCCAAAATGACCCTCTATCCAGTCCCTTAGCCTACGAGGGTCGTATGATAGGCCAATCCGTGCGTTCGAGATGTCGGTGAAGGGACATGACAATGCCCTATAATCAACCCAACAACCATATAGAAACCAAAAAATATAATATGGAAAACATAAAAAATGAATAAATAGATATAGAAAAAAAGATGCACACTATGAGCAATGCTTCCAAACTCCACGCCCCTGAAATCAGCTTGGCAACAAATTTAGGAGGGGAAATGATTAACATTGTAGATAAATAAAAAGGGTAAGAAAATTAAATAAATAAACAAATGGATAAAATGCCACTACAAAAAAAAAAAACACGAGCTTGTAAATATGGTGATCCATTCCTGCATGAGCATGATGATACCTAGAAATTGATTAACCTGCACCAAAATTGGGTATTAAGAAAAGAATGGAATGCAACAATAAGCGTATGATGTTGCCAAACTGAAAATAGGGTTTGCATGATAACATTGGAAACTATGCTTTGTGGGGGGTGACACATTATGATTTTAGGGCATTTTGTTTAGCATCAGGCTTTGGACGTGTCACTGCTTAATACCTCTCTATCACCAAAAGTTAATAAATTTGATAGAAGTGAACTTTTAATTTTGTTAGTGGTGTTAAGGGTTAGTTATGAAATTGCGATATGGTATTTCTATATATATTTTGAATGTAGATAAATAGCATACTCATTATAATATGGTTAGTCGAGTCTTAAAATGGATTGTTAAGAATTTGATAATCAGAGAAATTAAATTGGAAATGAACTAAGTTAATTAAATATTTGATTTATCAAATTTTTCTTTAAAGTCCATGACAATAGTTTATGAATAGTTAGTTTCCTATTTGGAAGGTGTCAAAAACAATAGCTATAAAATGTTAAAAATTGGTTAGTGCTTTAATTATTATGATTTCCCTTCAAAAATATTGAATGACGTGACACAATTAGTATTATAGAAATTTGTATTTCTTTTAAGTTACAAATTTTGATATAATGTTGAAATAGTGTAGTAGGTATTAAAATGATATCTCTTCTAAGTAAGCTTAAGATAATGCAAATCAACATAATGGTAAAATTAAATTATGGAATAAATAATTATTAAAATAAAATGAGAATAAATTGGATTCTCTATCATTACTCCATAAAATTAGGTGAGTGGTAAGTAAACCCCCAAGCTTACTCCAAAACATATATATATATAGAGAGAGAGAGAGAGAAAATAAGGGAGCAAGAAGAAGATTAAAATGATAAAATTATATTGAATATTATGTTAAGAGTGGAGAACCTATCATACAAACTAAATTATCGATCTGTCAAGTTTTGATCTCAATTATTCCCTATAAAGACTAATCAAGGTAGTTAATTAATATTTGAGAACTAAATCACTCTTAAATCTTTTGGGTTACGGGACTACACATTTCCCTAATGTGTGAATCATGAATGGTAAGTTAATCAATGTATTATATTTTAATATTACAAAGTATTCTCTTAAACCTTGAAATTTCAACCTCAATCCTTCTTGACTTATTAAACCTCGTGTAGTTAAGAATCATATATAACCCTATGCTTGATGATCTTTCATTGGAGATTAAAGAATAGGCACCCTAAAATAGGAACCTCTCGTTAAATTCCTAGTAGGAAATCTAATGGGAGGAGTTTTGTTCCAACATTTTTCCTTGAGTCTCTACATGCATTTTGTTGAGCTTTAAACTCCCTCCTTGTTTTGGTGCACTCTTAATTGTGTCAAACAAAAAGGAGATCAATTTTGCGATTGACTTAATCTTTAATTTAGGGCATCATGCAACACCCTCATGTATTGAGTGTGAGAAGTTGGATCCAAGCATTTCTTGAACACCATGTAACTTCTCTCATTGACTATGAATGATCATAGTCTCATCTTTCCATGAGCAGCCAACCCCATGTATTTAAGAATAGTATCTAGACCCTTTGCTTGGTGTTAATCCCTTGACACCATTTCATCTTCTAATAGTAAAAATTTTGGTATGCGAGGTACTAAAAATTGGGGAAAGCTTTCTTGATCATTTTTTCATGCTTGTCAGCATGCGGCTATACGAAGCTTAACACCCTTCTTTCACACATGTCTCATCTCTTTTTGTATTTAAAAAAAAAAGTCAGGTTTTCTTGGTAAATTTTTGGGCATGACATAAATATCCATTACAATGTATCGATGATCTCTTTGATTAGATGTGTGGGGTAGCGGTGTTTTCAAAGATTGATATATGGGATCAGGTTACCATCAGCTAAGGCTTGAGGATGAAGATATCCACAAAAAAACCTTTAGAATGAGGTATGGACATTATGAGTTCACACTCCTACCCTTTGGACTGACGAATGCACCTGCAACATTCATGAACCTAATAAACAACGTGTTCAAAGACTGTTTGGATAAGTTTGTGCTAGTATTCTTGTTGTAAAAAAAGTTGAAGAAAGCTTGCAATAAAAAATTTAACCAACTATAATTGCAAATCTAAATTCAAAGATTAACCCTTAAACTTATGTGATTTCAAAATTAAAGCAAGAAATAGAAAACCATAACACATGACACCAAATTTACGTGGAGAAATACCTAAGGGAAAGAAATCAACCAAAAAAATAGAGAGGAAAGTATATTACTAATCCAAAAGAGATTACAATAGCAATACACTTCTTTGAATAACTCTGTAGAATCTAGCAACACCCTGTTACCTATACAACTCAATGAATAACTCTAGCTCAAGGCCCCAATTTATATAAACTTATAGGGATGAATACCACTGTGGTATCACCAAACAAAATGCAACAAAACTACATAGAAAAACCCATTCCTACCTCCTTGCAACCACCAAATCCACCCAAAATAGCAACTTACAAATGCTCTCACAGCTATCATAAGGCATCTCTCATGCATGGGCACCTAGGGAAGAAATTTGTCATAAATACAATCATAAATGTTGTCATAGTTGTCATAGCATCTTATGATGGTGTCATAGTGTCATAAATACTCTTACAACTTATGACGAATGTCATAACCCTCCAGAAATAGGAGATTCCAAATAGGACGCCTAGATATTTTTTCCTTTTCACATAAGACAAATGGTAACAGTAACTTCGTCCTTACATGAGTCTTTTCACCATCATTGGTTAAACAATTTCACCTCTGATGAGTAATTTACAAAAGACATTAGGAAAACAACTAATTAATGGATTTACAAGGTTGATGTCACCTAAATCCTAACATTCTCCCACTTGACATCATACATTGTAAATTACACCCATAAAGATACATCAACATGAATTAAGTACAATGGTCAAGGCCCATGGCCTTCCTACACGAAGAGAACTTATCTGTGGTTATTGGCTTTGTGAGAGAATCTGTAACATTATCCAAAGTGTCTACTTTTTCAATCAAGATGTATCCATTCTCTACCATTTCTCACACAAAGTGATACCATAGGAAAAGGCCTTGAATCCTATTGTTTTAAACACTTAGGACTTAGGATCACCTTTTTTCCTTGTTTGAATGATTTAATTTGAAATCCTCCACGTCATCCAAATCTAACAAAATTTGATTTAGCCATCTAAACAACTTCCAATTGGGAGTTGATCTTCCCCTTATAGCATTAATTGTGATCATGGAATCTTCTTCCAAATGAATCTTTCTTATTCATAGTTGCTTACACAATTTTATTCCCAACTAGGGCTTCTAAAACTTGGCTTCATTATTTGTCTCGTCTACCAATCATTTTTCCCATTCTACTATACTCCTACCTATATGATCTCTTAAGATCATCCAATCATCGAAGGCCCCAAATTGCCTTGTGTTGCACCATTAAAGTTTACTTTGACCTACCCTTCATCCAGTGGGTACCACTTCACATCCACCCTCAAATTAGTCTAAAGATTATCCTTCTGAGCCCCATAAATGGGGGAAGTCCATATTACACTTATGTGAACAAAATCTAGAGAAATAGTTAATGAAAACATATGTGAAATTGGAAAATGAAGTATAGAGAAAACAAGTTGATACAAACCATTTTAAAGCTCTATCACATAAGTGTAATTTAATCTTTCCCCTTGTTTAGATGCCATTATCTATGTGTATAAATTTCATAAGAAATAATGTTTTCACATGCAAAGAAGAATATGTAGAACCATCATAAACATCATGTAATTCATCTTCAAAAAAATCTATAATACTAGTATATAAAGGCAATGAAGTATCAACACATCCAACATGATCAACTAGGATATCATCATGAATGCATAAATAATCACATGAAACATGAGTAATACGAGTATCACTATAAGTCTCATCATAGTGTATAAAATAAGGTGACTCATCAAAGTTACATAGATATAGGTTTTCATAATAGGTAATTAAAAGACATGCTACTGTTATGGATAGAGAGTGCATGTGCTTGATACTTGTGTTGAACACAATAAAGTACTAAGAGGTGGGGTGAATCAACTTATATTAGAATTTAACCATTCCAATTTGCAGATTAAATATCACATCACATGAACTGGAAGAAAAGCAAAAAAGAAAACATACACCACACAAGGACACCGAGAATTTTACTTGGAAAACCGAATGAGGGAAAAACCAAGGTGAGAGTTAACTCACAATATATGAAGCTCACTGCTTACAAATATTACAATGTTGTTTAAGGCTCACTTCCCTTGGAATTGCAGACTAAGGTGTACAACTTTAGGGCAAGATACAAAGGACCTGATGAGACTCACTACCTCAGAGCAGGATACATGAAAATTATAATGAGAAATATGAATATGAATTGCTATGAAGAAGCATCCAACATATGTTGATGGTGTGGTCCCTTTTTTTACACAATTAGCCCTTCACACTAACTTCACACACTTCATCTTCAACATACTACTCAGTCACAATTCCATCACATACAACACATTCAAAAATTAATTTGATCTTCTATATACATCCTCCACAACAACTCAAAACCTTAATTAGGTCAGCTCCAAGATAACCTTTAGAAGAAACGTATCATATCACATTGTTCGAGTCCAAACATGTATAATATTTGCAAGAAAAATAGTTTTGGATCAACACATAGCATTAAAAAACCCAAACACATTATAACAAATTCACCAAAACAAGATTGATTAATTAGGATCAACCGTAGATTAAGCAAACAAGTTTGTCAACCCAAATAATGACAACACCACCAAAACTGCCATTTGTTCAACTTTACACCATTGGGGAGAGATCAAAAACATCGTGTGGACCAAGATGTGAACAATTTAGTTCATGCACAATATATCCTCAACCTTTTCTTGAAGTTTTTGATCATCATATGTTGGCGCAACTGAAGAAACCCACTGAAAACATAGGAACAAAGCAATCTAAACAAACTATAGCAATCTGTCATTTGAAAATTGATCTTGTGGGCCACCAAAACACTTGAGACTTGCAAGGAAGAATCCATATACCTTTATGAACATATCCCTAATTCCACATAGTCACATCTATCTCATCAGAGGAATGCAAAGCATCCCAATAGTCCATCAACTCTTTATACAACCAGAGCACAAATCGGAACATTGTCACTTATAAATTTCACTGTAGAAGGTGTGATGAATTGAATCCTTGGATATAAAATCTTCACATATTGACCATCTTATCTTTTGAACCACAAGAAAAAATCTTGGACTACAGATGGATATAGACCAAAATACTATGACTCAGCCTCAAAGTATAAACTATAAATGCCTTAGCAGGATTTTTGCAACTTATCTCAATATGTAGTACACTAAATAGGAATGATGTCAATGTAGGCATATTGTAAACATATCAAAACTTGTGTACCTGCCTCCACAACATACTTAGACACCAAACTGAATACCATTTCAACTTTATATAGTATTGCTGGCATATGCTTTGCATACTAACAATCTCCAGAGTATGTAGATCCTTCAATATATACTTTTGACATCAATGACAAGACATCCTAAATTGACATCAACGACAACAAAAATTGCCAACAATCTCCCCCTTTTCATTGATGGAAACACTCATTTATCTACAAGTCTTATCTCCCCCTTTGACATCAAGGGAAAAAGGCATAATATATTCTACTTTTATCAACCCAAAAATTGTATAAAATCCCCCTTACTATATGATTTCTACAAAAAATACTCCCCTTAAGATGGAGATTCCAAAAAAAAGATGCTATGTACAAGAGTATTTTTAACAAAGACCAAAAATGATATAGCAAATTTCCACAAAATTTATACAATGACCAAAATTGTCTTAATTATACCTTTGCACCTTCCTTACAAGGCAAGATATTCTTGTAAATTTCTTTGAGTTGCACCATAGTTATAACCCGGTCTAATTTTGTTGAAGAGAGAATATTATTTTGGAATTCAAACTATATGCACAAATTCTTAGCCTCTTCTACATTGCTTGGAGCCTTCATTTTTTGTTAACCTTTTTAGCTTCAAAAAGTAACCTAGATAATGTAGCAAATCTCACATTAACTTCTTTCCTTAACTGACCAAATTGCTTCTTTATTTGCTCTTCGGTTCTAAAGAAGTGACAACTATCAGTGAAGATTTTCAACTTGAGCTCTAGTTGCCCCATCCTTATCCTTTTTCTGACCATATATTCTGGCCACTTGAGAGATCTGCGACTCAATGAAGTCTATCTGATCCTTGATGCTTTTAGTGGAACAAGGAATTTTTTTTTTTTGATACAGAGTAGTAACTTCATCCACACATTCTTTAAACATCTTTATATTATCTTGCAAATTGCGATGTGCATTGGCACACCGATCAGATGCATCTACCATCCTTTTGTTTTTTTATCTTTCTTAGGGCCTCTTGCTTTGCCTTTTTCTCCAAGTGAGAGGAATGATCTTTAAAAGAATCCATTAAAAGTTTTAAATTTTGTTTTGGAGGCAAGGAAGCATCAATGTTTACCTCCAGTAAACCCTATTGAATAATCTTCACAAAATATTAATCAATTCACTCTTCTTTACATGCTCTTGTAGAATCTTGTTCCTTGTGGACGCATGCAAAATGTCTCCAAGCTATAGCTTATGGAGGGGAGAAATGTTAGATAAATCAACCTTTCCCTCAAGGGTGGGAATTTGCAGAAGTTGATGTGTTACCACAGGTTGAAGCTACATTTGCATTCCAAGTAAATCCTTAAAAGAGTCTAAAATGAAGGACTCTAACCTATGTCCATAGAAGAATCTTGCTTCTCAATTGTCTTATCTTTTGCATCCTAAACTATCTGAGGATTATCTTGCTCATTATTCCCTTATTTTTTTGGAGAAGCAACATTATGTTTAGGAGGTGGGACACCAACTTCATCTTGAAATTCTACACTTTGTGCAATAGTATTTACTGAAGGAACAATATCCTGGTTTTTCTTATCACCTTTTTCTTTTTCATCACCATTTATCACATTGCCTTCAAAGACTAATAGTTCTATGTCTTGAGTAGACACATCAGGTATATCTTGAAGGATAATGTCATCCAAAGGAACTTAAATCTTAGAAGTCATCTTAGCATTCTTCATTTCTTCAAGGATGTTGGCTATCTTTTAATTTGACTCTTTCTCTTCTTCCTTTTCTACCTCCATTCCGGAGACTGATTGCACTTTTTGCACACCAAAGATACCTTCTCCTTCTTTCAATTTGGAGGATCCTTATACTTCTTTTTGACCAAATATGTTTTGCTCATTTGTATTTTTTGGATTAGGTACATGTGGATTAATATCAACTTCATTGTGTAAAGCATTGATAATTTTCTTTGTCTTCAAATAATCTTTTTCTTTTCTTCCTAGGAGATAGAGACCCTAGTCTTGTCAATTGCTTGTTGTTTCATTCCTTCATCCGCCTTGATAGCTTCTTCTCTTCTCTGTCTCAAAGCCTCAACAAGTCTATTCAGATCTTTGTCAACAATATCATTGAAGGGAATGTTTTGCATGAACATATATTCAATGACTGCCTTCTCAATTGTTTTCTTATCTTCAAGAGGGACATCCAAATGTAGCTCCATTATATCATCTAGTAGGCTATACTCAACAATTCCATTTAAGATGGCCCCAATATCAAGTGGTTCATGTGTAACCGAAGGGATTTTCTCATTATCCTCTTTTGCAATCTTCTGCCCTTTCTTATTTTGTAGGGAGATATCTTCTTTTTCAATTTCTTCAGCATCATCTAATTCTTCCTTATTTGTTTTCTCTCTCTTTGCCTTTTGTTTAGGCCTGACATGTCCAATTATAGTGGCCAATTTATTTGGAAGATTTTTAGATGTAGCTTTCCTTTTATTGCTAGATGTTTGTGTAGACCCAAAGGGCTGTGGAGCAGATGCAACAACAAAGGAGGATCTACTTGATCTCCTTGGACCTTGACTTGCTTCTAGAGGAACAGTTTTGGCAATGGAAACCTCCGCAAGGATATTAGATGTAGTTATTGAAGAAGTACCCAATATATTGTGGAACTCATCTTTATATTTTATCTTTGAATATTGTGGAGTACCAATATTCTTAAGCACTTTTTCCATTTTCTTTTCACTAGCTTCTTCTCTTTGCTTCTTATAAATCTCATCCATAATTTCTCTATATGTACCAAATCTTTTTACTTGGGATCCTTAGGTTTTGACAATAGAATATCTATATAATCTTTTACAAATTCATTCTCAACCTCATAAGGCAACTCAAATATCCAAGAGGTCCTAGGTTCCACTACTTCCATAAAACAATGATCCTTGTTTACCATAAAAGTTATCTCATTTTCATACTTCTAGACCAAACTAGATGGTATCCTATATCTACTTTGCATCTCATTTTACAAATTCTTAAAGACTCCCTAATAGAAAGTAGTGAAAGCTTGCTCATTCAGGAAACTTTTCATATGTTGTTTAATTTGTGTTACTACTAGAGTAAATTTGTCCCATAGTTTACCCTTAAAATCAGGTATCTCATTCAAGAAGCAGAAAGTAAGGCATATTGTTGGTAGCCATAGCCATAATTTTTCGCGCTCTTTGCAGTGGTGCAATCAGTTTCTGGTTTTGGTGTCTATTTTTTCTAGAATTTCCAGATTCTCACAAGTGTTGCTGCTTCGTCCTCATTTTGGGAACTTCAGGAGCTCATATCTTGCTCCTACGGTAACATTTTTGAGTGCAGTTTTTTTTTTAAGTGCATGATTTTTTGTGTACTTCTCAGTGGTAGGATCAGATTGATCTCATTTTGTACCAAAATTTTTACTTGATACTGTGGCCTATTTTGGCATCTGTAAGCACTAAGATCAAGTCTAGCTTGTTGTTTTTGGCATCTAGAAATTGTAAATGCACTAAATATAAAGTGCCAAATTAGATATTGCTTGGGGGGTTTCTTGATTGAGTGATTTGGGGGGGTCTCTTGGTGCATTGTCTTTGATTTGTTTGATTTTTCTCTCTCATTCTCATGGATCATTCTAAGGTTCATTTGCTCACATCATATAATTATTCAACATGGCATCAAAATGCATGGAGTATTCTAATGACAGAAGGTCACACTCTATATGTTGAAAATAAGGTACTTGAACCTACAAATGATGAGAAAAAGTTAAAATGGATGATCAAACATACCAAAGCTCTTGGGTGTCTTCGTAGACTAATTTCTCAAGATTTGTTGTTTTAGATTGAATTATGTAAAAATTCTCATGAAGCTTGGGAAAAATTGAAAACATTGTATGGTACTACAGATGAAGTAAGAGGCTATCAAATTGATAATGATTTGATGAATCTTGATCCTAAGAACTTTGACAACATCCAAGACTACATCACTAAGGTTAATGATCTAAGAGAGCAATGTAAAGCATGTGGAATTGATAAGAAGGACATCTAGTTGGTGTACAATACAATGAAAAAACTTGGTCCTGATTATGCTTCTTTTGTTTCTAGCTTTCATACTCATAGATTGACTATGGGGTCTGCATACACTACACCTTCATTTGCATCATTTTCTGAGATGTTGATACATGAGCAACAAAAGCTTATCTCAATGGGTCTCATCAAGACTTCTAAATCTCAGGCATTGTTGGTTAGTCAGGTGAAAGAATCAGAATCAGATAAGAAACAAATGAAAGCAAAGAATAATCAACATTCAGATCAAGTAAATCCACATTCAGATCAAGCAAAGAAGAAATCATCTTCAAAAGGAGAATCGTCTAAGAAGGAGAGGCCTTTTTGTGCATATTGCAAGAAGGATGGACATGAAGAACACTATTTTTATAAGAAGGATATTGATGAGTTGAGAACTCTTCTCAAAAGGAATCACATTGATTTTCCTTCTAGAATGTTTGAATCTTCTTCTCCTTCTACTTCAAAACAGTCTAAAAAGGACAAAGGTTAAGCTTCATCATTAGAATATAAAGGACAAGCTCTTTGTGCTCATTCAGGTCCAGGATCAAGGGAGATGGCTTCTAGATTCAGGAGCATCTCATCATATGGCATCTTCGCAGTCTATAGTCTCTTCATTTTAGCCTTGTACTATGTCTACTATCTTGATGGGAAACAATACATACATGAGTGTAACAGGGAAGGGATCTATTAGTTTTGGGGACAACACTTTTCAGGATGTCTTGTGTGTTCCTCATTTGATGAACAATCTTCTTTCCATATATCAGATTACACATGGTGGAGATGGGAGAACTGTGGAGTTCATGCCTGATTTTGTCATCATTCGAGACTTGGAGACTAGAGAGATCATTGCTACTGGGGTGGTTGATCATTCATCTCGGTTGTATACTTTTGCACAGTTTGCTTTTGATGATGACCTTGTTCCTACAACTGTTGATCATATGAATCATAATTCAGAGGAGACATTTGGCTTTTTGAACTTGGGAGTTCTCACATCAGATCTAGTTCTTAAGCCATGCATTTCATCTCCTCCACCTACTGTTGCAGTTGATGATGCTTGCGATTCAACAGTTTTGGCTCCTAGTGATTCAGTACAACAGGATCTTGATTGTCTTGCAGAGATGGCTACTTGTGATGACTTCTTGACAGGTATTTCAGACTTGTTTGTGGAGCCTCATCTTGCAGATTTGGAGGACACCATTGATAGCATTTATCTTCTCTTTGATGAAGATGCACCTTCTTCAGTTGTTGCAAGGGAACACCTTGACCCTCTTGTTCATTCTCTACATGATCATTCTTCACAGATTGGCGTGAGTGTGGATACTTTTGGACAACATTTGGAGGAGGCTTCTTTGTCTTCAGAGGGGATATTATTGTCTTTGGATTATGCTCTACATTCATCTCTACTAGATGTTGGATTGTCCTCTTCAGCAGTGTGGCCTAGAACGCCTGTTTGGAGTGTGACAACTTTCAGCATCGCCATGGAGACGTTTGAGCATGCTTCAGAGACATCATACATCATCCATATTCCTGACATCTTGCATACATCCATGGTTTTGTTTCTTCCTAAGGGGAGGAACATTGTTCGGCGAGATTGGATCATTTCAACATTCAATGTCGAGCTTCTACCATCATTGCAGGAGACTCAACATTGAGGGGGGGATGCCTTGTCTCTCTTCTACTTCTCTCTTATGGGGGGGTCTTTTTCCTCACATGGGGTTTTTACCTTCTCATGCATCATTGAGAGTATTGTATTTCTTTTTTGTATTTCATCTCTCTTTTGGGGAGGAGTCTTGTCCCACTGGGTTTTCTCCTTTTCTCCGTTTGTGAGAGATTGCATTGCATTGCATATGTACATGGGTACCTAACATGGCCTAGTAGCCAAGACCCATAATTGCATCTTTGTGTCATTTGCATAATAATCTGCTACTCCCTAAGTTGCACTTAAGGGGGGGTATTGGTGTAAATAAAGTCTTGCACCTAGTTAGTTCATTACTAGGGGACTTATTTACATCTTTGTTAAGTTTACTTAGGTCCTAGGAAGGAATCTTTCTAGAAGATGTTAGTTGTCACTAGTTGTTATCTTATCCTTTGAAAACTACTACATGTGAACCTAGGTAAGTGTGATTAGTTGTCTAATGTCATATGATTAAGACACTTGTCATAATCCTATGACATCTTGCATCTCACCTTGGCTATATAACCAAGGGGTCTCTCTCATTTGTAATCACAATCATCTCATATCATTGACATTGAATACAATTTATTCTTGTCATATTCATCTCTCTCTCTTTTTGTGATTTCCATTTGGTCCATAGATCTTGGCAGCCATAGCCAATTCTAACACATATAATCAAAGAACCAAACCTGAAATTATAATTGGCTTCTTTTTTTTCCTTAGGTTCTCCATTAGCTGATCTCTTAACAACTCACATAGATCAAAGTTGGCACCTTATTTTACCATTTGATGTGCAGTGTGAATTATAGTGGCATTGGCTGACCCCTCTTTGTTTGTGAAGTAGATCTTATATGCAATCTCCATTGATGCATATCAGACACTAGGATCAATGATATCATTAACTGTTAGGGCTCTCTTATCATGTTTAGGGATGGTGAGCTCCATAACTGTTTCATTCTTCATAGATTTTAACACTAGGACTGGTATAGAGGCACATAGACTAGTGACCTCCCTAATTGCATCCTTTGTGATCATGCAGGGTTTTTCAAGCCAAATGAAATCCTCATGAATTTTGTTCAAGATAATTCTTGCCCATTCCTTGCTTTCACAGAATGGAAAATATTTCCAGATGTTCAACCCTTTTGTAGCAATATTCGCATACTTCAGCTTGTATACTCCATTCTCATTTTGCAGCTCATGCCAAACCATTTAAAAAGAAGAGGTATGTTTAATCTCATTCAATTGGGCATGGATGTAAATCCTTATATCCTCGTAGTACACAACATCCACTAAAACTTTTTAAAATGTGCCATCTTTGTCCACCTCCATTGCTTTGAACGAAAACTTATTGTATTTGGGCCTTGGACTCTCAATGAAATCAACAAAAAATGGTTTAATCATTATAACACTTTTCGATACTAGGTTTTTACAAGAAAAAATAGAGAAATACATGTGAAAACTACCACTAGGGTTTGCATACAACACATTAAAATTTTTATTTTCTTCCTCGACACTTGCATAGACTTGATATTCTTCAAATGAGATCAATTTTGATCAAATGTAAACTAAATATGCCTCACACCAACCCTAGTCACTCTACATTAAATGCATTTTTTACTAGCAACTTTTTACTATCTATGATATCACAAAGATCCATTATCATTCAACAAGCTTTCATAGAGAGTGTATTTGCTCCAAAACTTTGAGAAAACAAAACCATATCACTTTTAACCATTATTTTGAAGACTACAACATCTCCAGATTTACAATGGTTTGAAAAATTTATAAAATGCAACTCGGCTTGAGCTAATACTTTTCATTTTTAGTAACTAGAGGTTATATCTGCACCATGTTGAGGTACAAATTCATTCTTTACTTCACTTTCTTCTTTATTCTTCCATACTTTTCTCATTTCCTTCTTTTGTTGATTAGTGTCAATCTTTTTTATAGAGAAAAAAGTCTTGTATTCTTTCCTTTTTAGAACCTTGCAATGTGTCCTGGTTTATTGTAATTGTAGTAGATGATATTGGCTTGCGGAGCATAATTACTTCTTCTACAATTAGTAGCCATGTGACCAAACTTGTTGCATATGTAGTAATACCTATAGAAGGATTGAGAAATCATAGGATTACTATTCCTTATCATTTTACTTTTGCATTCATTAGCCTTATGACCAAACTTATTGCAAGTATAAAATTGAATAAATTATGACTTATCTTGCTTCTACACTCAACTGCCTTATGACCAAACTTATTACAAGTATAGCAGTTACCATTGAACCTAATAGGAGTAGTTTGTTTAGGGGCAGGATTTTTGAAATTCTTCTTCTTATTCTATACATGAATGAATCCATCTTCTCTTTTGTTATCTTGACTTATCTTTGCATCTTTGGAGGATGTTTCTTTAGAATTTTTAGTGCAAGATTTCTCCTCCCTTGTTTCAAACTTCCCTTCTGCTTTAAAGTTATCATACAGATTTGCAGATGCACTGGATATAAGACTTTTCCCTTTTTCAAAACCAAGACCAAATTTCTCTTTTAATGGTTTTTGAGAGTTGATCAACTCATCAAGAATTTTAGAACATCCTCTCAGTTTTAGACCTTTTTCAATTTTCTCTTTTGCTTTTTCAATTTCTTTTCTCAGAGATACAATCTCTTCCTCAAGCTTTAAACACTCAACAATTTTATCATTGAGCTTTGTAGTCAAGCAGTCCTCAATCCTCTTGCCTTCTTCAACTTTGACTTTTAAATTTGAGATCGCATCTTTAGCTTCTTTGATTTTAATCTCACATCCATTTCCTCATTCTATTTAAGCTTTTAGTTTTCCAATCTCTTCTTTTGATTCTTTGGTTTTTTTCCTTCAATTTGTCAATCATCTCTTTGATTTTTCTAGCATGCACTCATATGTGATATTTACAATCTTTCTTCATCTAGATCTTCAAGAGTAGACTAGAGTTCTTCCAAATCAACATTCACAATTATCTAGATTGATGTCCCAACCTTTAGGTTATATCGCTTCTAGATCTAGTCTTAGAATGAATATATCATTGATCATTACTATAGACCCCATGTGTTCAAGCACAAGATCTGCCTCAACTATTAAGCTTCTCAAAGGCACTTGGCTCTAATACCAATTGTTGAGCATAACGTAGTGCTGAGAGGGGGGGTGAATCAACATGTATTAGAATTTAATCATTCCCATTTGCAAATTAAATATCACATCACATGAACTGAAAGAAGAGCAGAAAATAAAACATGCACCAGACAAGGACACAAAGATTTTTACGTGAAAAAACCAATGAGGGAAAAACCATTGTGAGAGTTAACTCATAATATATGAAGCTCATTTCTTACAAAGACTACAATATTGTTTAAGGCTCATTGCCTATGGACTTGCAGACTAAGGTGTACAACCTTAGGGCAAGATACAAAGGACTTGATGAGACTCACTATCTCAGAGCAGGATACATGAAAATTACAATGAGAAATATGAATGTGAACTGCTATGAAGAAGCATCCAACATATGCTGATGTTGCAGTCCCTTTTTTCACATAATTATCCCTTCACATTGACGTTGCACACTTCATCTTCAACATACTACTCAGTCACAATTCTATCACATACAAAACATTCACAAATGAATTTTATCTTCTATATATATCCTCCACAACAACTCAAAAACTTAATTAAGTCAACTCCAAGATAACCTTTAGAAGAAACATATGATATCACACTGATCGACTCCAAACATGTATAATATTTTAAATAAAAATAGTTGTGGATCAACACATAGAATTACAATACCCAAAAACATTATAACACATTCATCAAAACAAGATTTATTAATCAAGATCAACCGTAGATGAAGGAAATAAGTTTGTCGGCCCAAATAATGACACCACCAAAACTGTCATCTTTTCAACTTTACACCACCGAGGAGAGATCAAAAACATCATGTAGACCAAGATGTGAACAATATAGTTTATGCATAATATCTCCTCAACCTTTTTCTAAAGTGCTTGGTCATCATATGCTGGCGTAACTGAAGAAACCCATTGAAAACATAGGAACAAATAAATCTAGACAAACTGTAGTAAACTGTCATTTGAAAATTGATCGTGTGAACCACCAAAATACTTGAGACTTGCAAGGAAAAATCCATATACCTTTGTGAACATATCCCTAAGTCCACACAATCACATCTCTCTCATTGGAGGAATGCAGAGCATCCCAATAGTCCCTCATCAACTCTTTATATTAACATAACACAAACTGGAACACTGTCACTCGTAACTTTCACTATAGAAGGTGTGATGAATTGAATCCTTAGATATAACACCTTCACATCTTGACCATATTATCTTCTGAAATGCAAGACAAAAGGTTGGACTATGAAGGGATGCAAGCCAAAATACTATGACTCAGCCTCAGAGTATACATTGTAAATGCCTTAGCAGGATTTTTGCAACTTATCTCAATATGCGGTACACCAAACAAGAATGATGTTAATATAGGAATATTTTAAACATATCAAAACTTGTGTACCTGCCTCCAAAACATACTTAGACACCAAACTGAATACCAATTCAACCTTATACAGTATTGCTAACACATACTTTACATACCAACAATCTTTAGAGTATTTACATCCTTCAACATACACTTTTGACATTAATGACAACACATCCTAAGTTGACATCAATGACAAAAAAAATTTCCAAGAACATGCTCGAAGAATGATCATCAATGTTATGAGGCGAGTGATCATCACCAAAAGAGTGAACACGAGAATTCAGGCTTTCTACTAGCATACACTTTTCATTTACTAACTCCATTAAGGAGAAAGGAAAGACATGATAATTAAAAAACTTCCATAGAGATGACATCCATATCCAAAGCATAGAATTGCATGAATGAATAAAGGACATAGGTATCATGTAAAAAAAATTAAATGAACATTAAAAAATATAAAATGAATACATGTAAAACAACCAAAGAAGAAACCCTAGGATCTTCTGTGATGCAATGTAGAGTTGGGGTGGTAAAATTAGGTTTTATAATGCAAGCATAAACCTAAACATTAGATGAAAGGACAACCAAGATCAAGATCTATTATTAAAAAAAACTATTATATTAGATTTGAAACCTTAGATGCGACTAGTAGATTGGGTAGGTTTGTTAGGTTCACCAAAATGAAAGGAAAATTAAGGTTTCCATAAAGTGTACTATAGGTCAATGGATTAAATAAAGTAATTAAATACAAATCAACCTAGAGTTAATAACTTTTTAGAGTGGAGCGAATCAAATTAGACAATATTAAATATAATGTACAATCATGCCTTAAATAATAATAAATGAAGAGATTTCTTTACTTTGTGATTGCAAAATGTGTATGAATTGATGAAAACAATGTGATTTTTTTGTCTTGGAATATAGAGATGCCTTAGACAATCATTAACATAGATAAAAATTATAATATTCTCCTTTGTTCTCTATGGGGTCAACTTTAATGTTCTAGATCTAGTTCACACCTACAAGCTCAAACTCTAATGATCTTTGGATTTTTCCTTGTGATATCTTTATAATTGATTACAAGATAGTGATATATTCTTTCACACTCAATTTTTTTTTGTTGGAAAGTGGTTAGTATTTAAAGATACCTTAATAGACAACATACTTCAGACATGCACATGCATTCTAGAATAATTTCTAGGTGATTCACATGCACTAAGGCCAGTGTCAATTATGGTAGATGCAAGTATGAGCATGATAGTTCTTGAGTGTCCTTGTATTAAAAAATTATTGGTTTTCATGTGTTGTGACTTCTCCTATGTGTGTAATGAATGCAAATTGATGTCTTTTTATATATGAACATAACAACAAATTATGAATGTTTGTGCATAAACAACTTGGTATCAACGTGTGAAAGTCAAGATTCATTGTTGGTGTGAATAAATTCTTGTACCTAGTTAATTATTTACTAGGGACTTAGGGGACTTAGTTCACGTGTTAAGTTTACTTAGGATATAAGCTTTCTTCTAGAAGTCTTAGTTGTCTTATCTAGAATTTACATTATCTAGTTATGAGTTAGTTGTCTCATGTGATAGGATTGAGACACTTGTCATGATCTTGTCTAGTCCTATCTCTCACCTTGCTTTATAAGAAAGGAATCTCATGCATATTTTGCATCTCAATAATATTGATCACATCTTGATCATATTGTAATTATTATTTGGTGGAATAGCATCTTTCATTGTTACTTCTCTCTATCTCTTGTGGAGGTTATTTGGTGCTACAGATTGAAGATGTTGGTTGCTCACTTCAACATGGTATCAAAGCTTTGAATCTTGCAAGCCCCTTCCTTTTTTCTTAGAAAGTTTCTACCATCAAGTTTTCTATTGTGATTTGAGTTTCTTTTTTGATCTTGTAAATTTTAATATGCATTTCTCTTACGTTTTAATATGATCTTGAGAATTCGAAAGGGTTTGCAAAGATATGTTAATCCTATATTGCATGTATGTTTTTTGGTGAGATATGATGATTGCAACACTTTTGGCTATAGTGGTAGTATTTTTGGCTGTCCCATTGCGTCCAGGAGGCTCTAGAAAGTTAGATTTGGCTTTTGTTTCACTCAATTTGGTCACTATTTGCAACTTTGGCAAACAAGGGTTTGAAGCTCAAATATGGGAAGTAGCTTTTTATAGGAGCATTTTTGGCAAAATTGAACCTTGATATTGCATCCAGGAGGCCGATTCTACAAATTTTGATATAAAATTTACCTAATTGTGTTGAAGGAAAAAAATAATTTAGCAATAAAGCCATACAACCTCCCTATGTAGGTATGACTCACTTTTAAAAATAAATAAAATAAAATTAGTATTGAAAATATTTTTAAAAAAGTTAAAAAAAACAATTAAAAAATAAATACCCAATAGTACTGCATAGTGCAATACCGTGGGTTGCCCATTAAAGGGGGCAGTACCATAAGGTACCGCCACCCTATCTACAACTCAAGCCATAGGTAGGGGGTTTTATCCTCATTTGATTAGTGTTCTTCAAACTATTTTCACCTGTATTTTCAACTTGCATTGGTCAAGTATTGTCGTTGGGGTCACTCGTGCAGATTCATGTGCCCTCTGCATCTTTGATTGATAGATGTTTTTCCTTTATTTTCCATCTGATCATTTTACGAGTAGTGTTGTTGGGGGAACTCATGTAGATTGTTGTCTTCTTGATCATGATCATCCTATTTTTAGAGGAGGTTCTTCAGTTATAACACTATTGCCAATACATAAGGTATTATTCATACGATGATGAAGGGGGGGCACCCAGGGGGGGTCCCCCACATGAGGGGTCTGGGGGGATCATCCCCCCAACTGAGGGTTTAAGGGGCAGTGCCCCTAAAAGCTAAATTTTATGTACACTTTATTATTGTAAATATGGACTGTTCATCGTTATGTATCATATCTGATAGTCGATATTTTTGTTTGCTTGACTTTCCCTAGAAGGCAACTTTATTTTATGAGGGCATTGTATTACGATTATGTATTGTGATGTATTCTGAGAGTCCAATAGCAGTTGTGTTACCTCTAGATATTTGGTTGGTGATACTCTTGTGAGAAGCTTGCTCTACAAACATATTGTAATCATTGTGATTTTTGAATAATATATTGGGAAACTTTTGGAGTCTGGGGTTTTTCTCCTGAAAGGGGTTTTATCATGTAAATCATTGTGTTGTGGTATACATGATATTTATGTCTATTTTTGTTTAAGTTTTTGTAACTGTTAAATATCTGTAAAAGTTTTACATTATTCTCCTCTCAAGATAAGTGTAGGAAGTTGTTCCGCTACCTTAGCTTCCTTACAAGTGGTATAGAGCCTGATCACCTTTGGTTTTAGTTGTAGGTTGTTGGGTTTTTTTTGAACTAATCCAGATTTGAGTGGGAGTTTGTGCAGAAGACACTTTGTGATCTTGTTGTAAGAATTTTCAGATGGCAAGTTCATCAAGGAGAATAGAGGTGGATAAATTTTTTGGAAATAATTTTTAAATGTGGAAGCTGAAGATGGAGGATCTTTTGATAGATCGAGATCTGTGGGATGTTGTTGATGAGAATGTTTCAAGGCCTGCAGATCCTACTCAAGCTGCTCAATATGTTGTTATGGACCATAAAGCCAAGGGTCTAATCAGATTGTGCTTGGAAAAATTTGTTTTAATCAATGTCCATGAAGAGACCTCTACACAAAAACTATGGAAGAAGCTAGCAAGACAAATATTTAGTGAACAAGATTTTCTTAAGGAAGAAATTGTATTTTTTGAGAATGGAAGAGGGTGGATGAATTACAAACCACTTGGAAGCATTCAATATGCTAGTGGCTTAGTTGGAATTAATTGGTGTCAAAATGGACGAGGAAGAGAAATGTCAAATCAAGCTTTGTTCTTTGTCTGATTTGTGGGATTCTCTTGTTATGGCTATTGAGAGTTGTGAATCAAGATAGGTCATGGAAAGGGTGGGAGTGGTGGTAAAGTGAGTGGCATGCTCCCTTGGGGAAATGATGATGTTTGATAAAAAATTCCCCCTAGTCCAAATAGGTCACCTTCTCCTTGTGAGGTCGTAGGGAGAGAGGTTTGCGGTGGCACATGAAATGATGATGGGTCATTAGGATTATGAAAGGTGAGGGGGACATATGGGTGTGATGGATTTTGAACAACATTCATGTGATTTTCAAACATATCTATCCAAAAGTTTATCAAGTGTGGATTCGAAATGTTCATGTTTGGTATAGTTGTACTTGGTATATTCACATTTGGCATGTATGGATTTGGTGGGATAATGTTGTTTTGTTGAAGACTCATGCATTGAGTGTTTGCTTGATAGATTTGTAAGTTTGGACTTGGATTTAAAATCTACCACCGAAAAAGGTGTTTCAAAATTTAGATTGGGTATACTCACATTTGTTGTACCATTGAGGTTTGTAGGAGATAAGGATCTCATGTATGGATTGTATAAATGTGAGTTTTGAAAATCAATTGGCATTGTAAGGCTTTGATAGTTTGGTTGAATTGCTTTACTCATGATGTATGGAGCAAGTTTATATTCCATGTTATTCTTGTGTTTTGACCTTGTTGCAAAAGTGACCTCTAAAGTGTTTAGGACCAATACTGAGATGAATGATGAAAGGGGTGAATAATATGGGTGTTGAATTTTTAGGAACTGTGGATCAATGCTAGACTTTAGGATTTTATTTTGATTGGTTTTGATTGGATAATGAACTTGTAAACCCTAATATGTTGGATGTGATCTTTAGGATAAACTTGTTCAAAGGGGTGATAATTTAGTTAAGTATGTGAGGAAAGATTCATCAACACATACCTAACTAAACAAATGATTTTGATTTGGTTTAAGGATGTACCCAAGTCTAGATAATGATGTTTCCAAAGCTCTTTTGTGGGATGGAGATGATAAATGTTTGGGGTGGATGAAGTGTTTGATTTTGATCCTAAATGAAACTAAGGACTTGTTTACAAGACCAAGATATTGAAGAACATTCTTTTCTCTAAGAGTAGTTCAAAACCAAAAGACCAATGTTTGCATGAAAACCATATGAAAAAAAGATGCCAAGCACATGTGTGGGGTCCAATTGTTCTTAACTTTGCTTAGTGACTTCTTTTCACCACAAACAATTCTTAATTAGGTTTTGAAACTAGATGTCTAATGTTTTAACCTCTTCTCATCCCACAAAGTATATCATGTGGAAATCAAGGAAATCAAAGCAAAAGTTACCTATTGTTTACTTTAGTAGGAGCAAATTGAGATAAAATTCAAGTGCCTAGGAACCTTTAAGGATATGAATCCCAAGGGCAAGTAAGGGCATATGAATTTGTTCAAGGATATTTGCTTCTCCTAAAGGGTTTAAGATTTGATGCTCATGTTAAAATGTTTGTTTTCCAATGTTTTCGATCAAGCAATGTGTTATGATTTCAAGAACAAGTATAACCTTATGGATATTTGAGACAATATTTGTTGAGTCCCCACTTGGAGAAGTCCAACTACGCTTATTTTTAGCGAATGGTTAGATGCTTGACCCCACTGGCTCTCCTCCACGACACTCACTTATATGGGCAGCCAAGCATCAATACCCATGAAACTCCCATGGCATACTTTCCATTTCTACTAAAACCATAAAAGTGTGGGGCGGCTTCAAAATGACCGTTCTTGCACCAACAAATAGATAAGGATTTTGGCCTTTCTACAACAAGGGTTTTAATTTAGACTTTCCGTTCGTAGGAGTTGACCCATTGAGGTGAGGGACCATTGCTTCCCTTCTCGTCGGAGCCAACCGCGTGATACTGGCCTTTGTTCCAGTATCCACTTTTATATCCTAGCTAGAAATACTCTTGGCTTTAGAGTGTTACCGGTTGAGTCATTCCCTTGGGTGAGTACTTTTTCCCCAAGGCAGACCCTCTAAGATAAACAATAGTAAGCAAACATATTCGTAGTTCGATCAACCTTCGTTTAGAAACAAAGGGAGAACACATGCAATAGGTTCCACTCACACTCGCAAGATGTTTTGTTCAATTTTAAACCCAAAATGAAATGTGGAGGCAATTACTTTATCCCAACTTAAGACCACCAAAAAACCTTTTGATTCTCAAGATAGCCGTGAGGCGTGAGAGAAGTGCATACGTCTTTTCAATGGTGTTAATTTGAGTAAGCAATCACAAAACAAAGTAGCACTTGTTCATTTTAAGACCACAAAGCAAAAGTGAATTCTTTTTAAGCACCAAAGGAAATGTGAAGATTGTCTTGTTTAATTTGTTAGTCTCAAATGAAATCTAGTCAATTTGTCTAAGGTTCTTTTTAATCTCTTTGTAGAAAAATTGAAAGTTTTTGTAGTGTTCTTTTTAGAGCCCAAAAGAAATTAGTGAGTCCTAAAACTTGAAGATAACAAAGCCTTAAGAATGGGATTATAATTGCTCCCAAAGCATTTAAAAACACTTGTTACAATCATGTGATAATTCTTTTTCTTTGGCTTCCATGCTCCATGATCCTTTAAAACTTGCAATACAAGCTCCAAATGTTAGATGAAATCAAAGAAAACAAGAAGATATGAGGGTTAGATAAATGATTAAGTATAAAAACCCTAAAATTTAGACCAAGTTTCATTGTGATTTGACATTAGGTGAAAATTTGAAAATTTTAACTCTATCAAAGTTGAGAAACACCTACACCATTGAATATCTTATGAAATTCTACCCCATTTCAAAAAACAAAGCTCCGAAAAAGACCAAAAAATGACCAAGATATGACCATTTTAAGTTTGGGTGAAAAAGCAAGAAAGTCCAGCGGCTTTGTCTGCATAGGTGTCATTGTTTGGAGTTTGAAGCAGTGCTATATGGCGCCGTTGGACTTATAGCGGTGCTATATGGCACCGCTATATGGCACTGCTGGACTTGTGAGCGGCTATGTATGGCACCGCTATACTTTGAGCAGCTTTGTATGGAGTTTGAAGCGGTGTTGTATAGCGCCATTGGACTGATAGCGGTGCAGTTTCCTGTATACACAAAAAAAGAAAAGAAAAAAACATAGAATTTGATGAAAAAACGTGATTTAAACTTCTGGTTTGCCCTCCTTCTAGCACCAAAATTTGAACAAAGATTCCCAACATGCACAAACACAAGAGACAAACCCTATATTAGATCCAATGCAAGTTAGTATCATGATTCCTGAAGAAATCCATTCAAATTGCAATGAAAAGGAAGTGAAATGAAGAACATAAACGAACACAAGCAAAAGATATTAAATCCTATTCAAATGCAATGAAAAATCTTGATCTCTTGGGGGAGTTGGTGCCAATTTTATGTGAAAAAGCGTTGTTGGACTGTGAGCGGTGCAGTTTCCTGTATACACAAAAAAAGAAAAGAAAAAATAAATGGAATTTGATGAAAAAACATGATTTAAACTTTTGCTTTGCCCTCCTTCTGTTTGAAATATATGCCTCAATCCCACAGGCTGAAACCTCTAAGAGAGCCAAGTCGGTGTGACATGCTTTGTGTCTGGCCGACTAGCAGTTGAAACCTTGTTGAATAGTTCTGGTCGCTGAGACCTTGTTTCAGTCTTGCCGAGTGGACCTGTCGTTGTGACTTGTGGCAATCGCTGTAACCCTCTGTCGAGTGGAGATCTCTGGCCGATAGGCCACTCTTATCGTATATCGGGGAGACTTTGGGCGACAAGCGGTGTCAGGGAGACCCTTGGCCAAAAGGCTTATCTCGGTATGAAGTCTTATCGAGATGGTATGTCTCGCCGACAGGGTGTTACACATGTGGTCATCGGAGTAACTCATATGCTTTGGTATGAAGTCTTGTCGATATGGAGATGTCTCACCGATAGGTATTCATTTGGAGTCATCGGGGTAACCTAGAGGCTTCGGTATGAAGTCTTAGCGACGAACGAAGTCTTGCCGACGGTGGAACATTGCGGTGTGACTTGAAGACTTCGGAGTAACGTCTCAGCAATAGCGGTAAGTATTGCCGACTGTTGGATGTTTCGGTATAACATAAAGGCTCGGTATGATCTCTCAGTGAAGGAAAATAGTCTTATGGGAATTCTATTGTCTATGTGACTTTGGAGCTTCAGTATGATGTCTCACCGATAGCGATAAGTCTTGGCGATAGTGATACAAGTGATGATCATCGGTATGAGGTCTTGGCGACACGGCAAAGTCTTAGCGATAGCTTTCTGGACTCGGTGTAACCTCTTGCTGATAGTAATGACTCTTGGCGACATTGATGGCTGAGTCTTGTGGCATCGGGGAGACATGGTTAGTGTCTCACCAACATGCCAACATAGGTTGAATGCTTTGACCAAGTGAAGACTATCCTATGTGGCTTGTATTCGACCAATTAGAAAAGTCGAATGGGAACCGCTAGCAGTTGGACTGTTGCGGTCGTTACTGAGAGGAAGTTCGACAAACAGGGGCATCATGGTTATACTCAAAGATTGCAGAAGTAGTCTGGTTCGAAGGATCGGTTCGATAGATTGTTGAATGAATAGTTCAATGTGTATCAGTGTGAATTCTATTCTGAGAAGACTGTAACTTGAATGTTTCTAGTACAAGGTTGATCATTGTGAATGCTGCTGTAAACTGACATCAGAAAGATAAGTTTGATCTCTGTATGTAATCTCCATTACCGTAATACAAAGTGACTTCTCTTGGTGTGGTGGGTTTTTCTCCCGTAAGGGTTTTCCCACGTAAATTTGGTGTTCATATGTGTATGTTTAATTCTCTGTTTCTGTTATTTCTTTCATGTGCATCTTAATCAGACTGTAATTGTAAAATTTAAAAGTGTCTCTGCATTCTTCCTTGAGGTTTTGACATTAGGAGAGTTGCTTCCGCACTTAGCTTTCCTTACAAGTGGTATCAGAGCCTGGCCAGTTGTGTTATCCTTGTGGGTACGTTGGGTTTTTTGTATCATTTCTATTCAGTGGGAGTCTTGTAGAAGTTTTTCAAATCTGAATTACAGATTGAGATGGCAAGCACGTCAGGAAAGATTGAAATAGAGAAATTCAATGGCAACAATTTTTAGTTGTGGAAACTTAAAATGGAAGATCTGTTGGTTGATCATGATCTTTGGATTGCTGTGTCTGGAACGAAGCCTACAGGAATGAAGCAAGAAGATTGGGACCTTGCAGATAGAAATTCTAAGGGGCTAATAAGGTTCTGTTTGGCAGACTTCGTTCTTCTCAATGTGCATGAAGAGAAGACTGCATCTTCCTTGTGGAAGAGACTAGCATCTATTTATCAGGGGAAATCCTTGGTGAATAAATTGTTCTTGAGAAAGAAGTTGTATGCTTTGAGAATGTAGGAGGGAGGTTCTGTTGCTGATCATTTGAACGCATTCAACATGTTGATTGCACAGTTAACATTTGTTGGTGTGAAGATAGATGAAGAGGATCGTTGTATGCTTTTATTGTGTTCTTTGCCAGACTCTTGGGATCACCTGGTGATGGCTATTAGGAGTACAACATCCAGTTTCAAGATGGAAGATGTTGCTTCTTTGTTATTAGAAGAGATGAGAAGGAAATCTTTTGAGATGGCAAAGGAGGCCCTTGCTGTTAGAGGAAGATCGAAAGATAAAGGCAAGAAGAAGAACAAGAAGTCCAATTCAAAATCAGAGGGGAGATCAAAGTCTCTTGGAAAGAAGTCCAAGGTGAAGTGCTGGAATTGTGGGCAACCTGGTCATGTCTGAAAGGATTGCAGAGAGGAGAAAAAGAAGAAAAAATTTTTCGACAATGATTCTTCTTAGAGTGATGCAGACGCCTTCATTGCAGCCTTGGCTACACAGGCATCAGATGATGTTTGGCTGATTGAATCTGGAGCATCTTTCCACATGACATCTCACAGAGATTGGTTCACAAAGTATGAAAAATACGATGGTGGAAAGGTGTATTTGGAAAGTGATTCTTCATTGGAAATAGTTGGCCGTGGAAGAGTCATAATTCAATTCCTTGATGGAAGAGTGAAGGGAATTAATAATGTAATGCATATACCATGTCTGGCTCGAAACTTACTTTCTGTTAGTATGCTGAATGATATTGGAGTGCAAGTCACGTTCTTTGGAAATGGCTGCAAGATTACTAGAGGATCTATGGTGCTAGCAAGAGGTGCTCGTGTTGGTACCTTGTATAAGCTTGATGCAGATGCTATGCAAAGCAATATTGTCTCTGAAAAGTCATAGAAAGCTACTCATGGAGGAAAAGAGGGAAATGTTCCTAATTCTGTAAACTCTATGGAAGTTAAACTTCGAGCAGAAAAGACTATGCTCTGGCATCATAGGCTAGGCCACATTGGAGAGAAAGGTTTAAAAACCTTGAAGAATAAAAACCTGGTTGAGGGGCTTGAAGATTGTAACCTCGAATTTGAATTCTGTGAACATTGTATATATGGAAAACAACACCGTGTTTCATTTTATTCCAGTCCTCATAAATATTCTGGTTTGCTAGATTATATTCTTTATAATGTATTTGGTCCAGTGAATGTTCCTTCTTTGTCTAAGTCAAGGTACTATGTATCGTTTATTGATGATTATTCAAGAAGAGCATTTGTCTATTTTTTGAAAAGTAAATCAGAAATGTTCAGTCGGTTTAAGGAATTTAAGAACCTTGTAGAAAATCTGACTGGAAGAAAAATAAAATGTTTAAGGACTGATAATGGCGGTGAATTTTGTTTTGATGATTTCGAGAGGTATTGTAAAGATCATGGGATTAAAAGACATAAAACTACACCTTATACTCTGCAACAAAATGGAGTTACATAAAGGTTCAATAGGACAGTGATGGAGAGACCACGAAGTATGCTGAGTAGTGCAGGCTTGGAGGAGAAGTTTTGGGCTGAGGCAATTGCTACAGCATGTTACTTGATAAATCTCTCTCCAAATTCTACTCTTGTTGAGAAAAAACCTTTGGAAGAGTGGTCTGGTAAGCCCTCTCTAAGACATATTCATGTTTTTGGCTGTGAGGCATATGCACATGTGTCATATGAGAAAAGATCTAAATTGGAGAACAAGGCTGTCAAATGTATTTTTATTAGTTATAGTGCTGGCATAAAAAGGATACAAGCTTTGGAATTCTGATACAGAGAAGGTTTTGTACAACATAAGTGTTATTTTTCATGAGCTGAAGCCTTCTACTTTGGATCTATAGTTAGAGACAAAATCAAAAAATAAAAGGGATGTAGTTGAAATTCCTCTGACACCCGGATAAAGAGGTGAAAATTCAAATGTACTTAGCGAGGAGGCTCAAGTAGTTAGAGTTTTGATGAAGAAGAACAACCTCATTACTCGGCGACAAGTGAGGAGGTCAACGCCTTCGTGAAAAGCAACTTGATAAATTATGGGTTCTCTTTGATAGATTCTACTTGTGCCTATGCTTTGTTCTAACAACGATGAGCCTAGAACATGAAAGAGGCATTTAGAGATATGCGATTCTAACTCTTGGTTGGAAGCCATGAATGAAGAAATGACATCCCGGTGAAAGAATGATAACCTTGGAGTTGGTGCCCTTGCCTAAAGGAATACAAAAAGGTACGTGGGCTGCAAATGGGTATTTAAAAGAAAGATGAAGATGCGGATGGCGGTCATGAAAAATACAAAGGCCGAGGTTGGTTGTGAAGAGTTTATTCAATTGGGGGAATTGATTATGGGGAAATTTTTTCTCTTGTAGCTAAGTTGACATCTATCAGATTTCTTTTGTCACTTGCAACAGCATATGACTTAGAGATTGAACAGATGGATGTGAAGACAACATTTCTTCATGGTGATTTTGAAGAAGAAATTTATATGTTCCAACCTAAGCACTTTGTGGAGAAATGTAAAGAAAAACTCGTTTGCAAGTTAAAAAAGTCTGTATGGGTTAAAGTAGTCTCCTAGAATGTGGTACTAGAAGTTTGATACTTTTGTATTGTCTTTGGGATTTGCAAGATCAAAATGTGATCATTGTGTGTATTATAAAGTAGAAAGTGATCGAGTACTTATTATTGCTCTCTATGTTGATGATATCTTTGTTCATAGGCAATGGTAGTACGATGATTTATGATCTTAAGTCGGTTATCTGCTAAGTTGAAATGAAAAGATCTTAGATGCGGTAAGGTATATTCTAGGATGGGAGATAACCGAGGGGACAAGAATAGTAGAAAAATTTCAGTTAGAGTAAGTATATCAAAGTTCTAGAGATTTTGCATGAATGATTTGCAAAGTAACTAGTTCTTGTTCGGTTTTAGTTACCTTGGCTATCTATTGAGAAGGCGTCCAAAATCTCTTTGAGATGGAGACTGACCGCGATGTACCTTATGCTAGTGTGGTTTAGCAGTCTTATGGCAATGAATTCTATATAAGGCGGGGCATTGCCCAAGCAGTGGGAGTACTTAGTCAGTTTATGGCTAATCTTGGAAGGACACATTAAGATGCGGTGAAGAGTATTTAGATATTTGAAGGGAACTTCAGAATATGCTTTGTGTTACCATGGGAACTTGGTTGAATCACAGAGGACTCTCAGCATTCGAGGCTATGTGGATTCTGATTGGGCAGGGGACATTGACAACAGAAGATCCACCAGTGGATATACTTTCATGTTGAATGGTGGTGCAGTGAGTTGAATGAGTAAGCGGCAGGCTGTAGTCGCTTTGTCCACCACAGAGGCTAAATACATGGCAGCTACACATGCTTGTAAAGAAGTAGTTTGGTTAAAAAGTTTGTGTTCTAACATTGGTTTTGATGCAGGGCAAATAACTATTTTTTGTGATAGTCATAGTGCAATTTGTCTGGCAAAGAATCCTACTTTCCATGCCAGGACAAAACATATAGATGTACAGTATCACTTTGTACGAGATATGGTGGAGGATGGAAAGGTTTCATTAGAAAAAGTGGATACTTTGGAGAATGTTGTAGATGCATTGATGAAGCCAGTGAGCACAAACAAGTTCAGGTGGTGTGCCAATTCGATGGGCCTTAGTGTCCATGAATGTCAGTAGTTTTTTTGTGCTCTGGAGGTTCCTGTGTGATCTTCATCAAGTGGGAGATTGTTGGAAATATATGCCTCAATCCCACAGGCTGAAACCTCTAAGAGAGCCAAGTCGGTGTGACATGCTTTGTGTCTGGTCGACTAGCAGTTGAAACCTTGTTGAACAGTTCTAGTTGCTGAGACCTTTTTTCAGTCTTTCCAAGTGGACCTGTCGCTGTGACTTGTGGCAATCACTGTAACTCTCTACCGAGTGGAGATCTCTGGCCGACAGGCCACTCTTATCATATATTGGGGAGACTTTGGGCGACAAGCGGTGTCAGGGAGACCCTTGGCCGAAAGGCTTATCTCAGTATGAAGTCTTATCGAGATGGTATGTCTCGTCGACAGGGTGTTACACATGTGGTCATTGGAGTAACTCATATGCTTCGGTATGAAGTCTTGTCGATATGGAGATGTCTCGCCGATAGGTATTCATTTGGAGTCATCGGGGTAACCTAGAGGCTTCGGTATGAAGTCTTAGCGACGAACGAAGTCTCACCGATGGTGGAACATTACGGTGTGACTTGAAGACTTTAGAGTAACGTCTCAGCGATAGCGGTAAGTCTTGCCTATTGTTGGATGTTTCAGTTTAACATAAAGGCTCGATATGATCTCTCAGCGAAGGACGATAGTCTTGCCGATGGGAATTCTATTATCTATGTGACTTTGGAGCTTCGGTGTGATGTCTCACTGATAGCGATACAAGTGATGATCATCGGTATGAGGTCTTGGCAACACGACGAAGTCTTAGCGATAACTTTCTGGACTCAATGTAACCTCTTGCTGATAGTAATGACTCTTGGCGACATCGATGGTTGAGTCTTGTGGCATCGGGGAGACACAATTAGTGTCTCATCGACATGCCAACACAGGTTGAATGTTTTGACCAAGTGAAGACTATCCTATGTGGCTTGTATTCGACCAATCAGAAAAGCCAAATGGGAACTGCTAGCAGTTGGACTGTTGCGGCTGTTACTTAGAGGAAGTTCGACAGACAGGGGCGTCATGGTTATACTCAGAGATTGCAGAAGTAGTCTGGTTCGAAGGATCAATTCGATAGATTGTTGAATGAATAGTTTAATGTGTATCAATGTGAATTCTATTATGAGAAGACTGTAACTTGAATGTTTCTAGTACAAGGTTGATCATTGTGAATGCTGCTGTAAACTGACATCAGAAAGATAAGTTTGATCTCTATATGTAATCTCCATTACTGTAATACAAAGTGACTTCTCTTGGTGTGGTGGGTTTTTCTCCCGTAAGGGTTTTCCCACGTAAATCTGGTGTTCATATGTGTATGTTTAATTCTTTGTTTCTGTTATTTCTTTCATGTGCATCTTAATTGGACTGTAATTGTAAAATTTAAAAGTGTCTCTGCATTCTTCCCTGAGGTTTTGACGTTAGGAGAGTTGCTTCCGCACTTAGCTTTCCTTACACCTTCTAGCGCCAAAATGTGAACAAAGATTCCCAACATGCACAAACATAAGAGAAAAACCTTATATTAGATCCACTACAAGTTAGTATCATGATTCCCGAAGAAATCCATTCAAATTGCAATGAAAAGGAAGTGAAATGAAGAACATAAACAAACATAAGCAAAAAATATTAAATCCTATTCAAATGTAATGCAAACTCTTGATCTCTTGGGGGAGTTGGTGCCAATTTGATGCGAAAATTGGCTCTTTCCCAACTCCTATGTAAGCTTCATTGATTGGTGATGAAGAGTGATCCACTTTGATGAAGATTGATGAGTGCTCCAAGGTAAAATCTGCATAACCTAGCTATGAAACTCAATGATATGGATGAAGATTGCTATGGATTTGAGTATAGTAAGTTTACTCAAGTTGTGGATGATCAAATGAGGAATAAAGCCTCTTATTTATAGAAAATGAAGTTGAAGAGATGTCCAAAATGGAGCAATGTGGGACTAAGAATCAACTAATGGCAAGATGCCACTTGTCAACATGTGAATGGATGAAGGATGTGCAAGTTTTGAGGAATGTGCCAATAAATGCAAGTAGGTGGATTTTGAAATTGTTGAAATGACATGCAAGAGGGAAAAAATGCATTGAATGCCACTTGGCTCAAGGCAAAAGGACTTATTAGGTGGAGTAAATGCCTTGTTGGAAGGACAAAGTCCACTTGGATTTTGAATTCAAATTTGAAGAATATTCCATTTTTTATGCCTTTTGAGAGAAAATAGAGATTTAATAAATGAATTAAATCTATTTTCATGTGCAAGTTGCAAAAGCTAGAGGATGGGACATGGATCAAGATTAAATTAATTAAGGATTAATTAATTTAATGAGGATCAAAAGGATGTGACATTGATTTATATTTTATGGATTTATTTAAATCAAATATGAGAAGAAAATGATTTAGAGATAGTTAAATAAATATTTTTGATTTATTTAACTAAAGAAGGTGAAAATTAGATTAAATCAAACAAATGTTAATTTATTTAATTCAATAGGATGACTTTAGAGATTTAATTAAATAAAATGAATTATTTAATTAAATAGAGATAATTAGAATGGGTTGATTGATTTAATTAATGGAATAGAATGACTTTATCAAATAAATGATTTAATTAATTTAAGGGAGGAAAATTGATGAATTTAATCAAACAAGGGAATTTGATTAAATGGTTAGACCAAGGGATGATTTAGGATGAAACGGTGTTAGTAGTCAGGATTAGATGTGCAACGTTAATCAATACATTTTCTATGTCTACAAGAGTAATTCTGTTATATTGAAGACTGAAGATTTGGTGGGTTCTTTTTTTTCTAAAGAGATGAGAAGGTATCCATTAGTGCCAAGGAGGCTCTAAATGTTTGTGGAAGACCTCAGGAAAAATGCAAGAAGAATGAGAAGGGTGATAAATCCATGTTCAAGTGGAGATCCAAATTTCCTGGAAAGTCCAAAGTTGTTTGCTGGAATTGCAGTAAGCCTGAACATATTCATAAGGACTGCAAAGAAGAAAAGAAGAAGAAAAAGAAGAGATTCGATTCTGATTCTGAGTCTGAGAAGGAAGATGGTGATGCATTTATTGCAGCTTGGAAACTCGTGCAAGTAATGATGCATGGTTAATTGAATCAGGTGCAACTTTCCATATGACCTTTAATATTAATTGGTTTTCTAAATATGAAGAATTTGATGGAGGTAAGGTGTACTTGGGTGATGATTCTCATTTAAATATTGTTGGTCGTGGTAAAGTTAGAATCAGGTTTTTTGATGGTAAAATTAAAATGATTAATGGTGTGTTGCATATCCCTAGTTTAGCACAAAATTTGTTATTTGTGATCAAACTAATAGATGTAGGTGTGTAGGTAGTATTTTTTGATGTAGGATGTAAGATGGTCAGAGGTGCTATGGTGATTGCTAGAGGCATCAGATATGGCACATTGTATAAGCTTTATGCATGCACTATTGAGTGCAATAGTACTTTTATGAAAAACAAGTATGTGGAAGAAGTGAGGGTTTCACCTTCAGCAAATGGTCATGGTTTTTGGGTACCCAAGGGTGCTCTTTCTTCTAAATCAAAGTTATCTATAGAGAAAACTATGTTATGACACCAGAGACTTGGCCACATTGGAGAAAAGGGTCTAAGGACCTTGAAAAATAAAAACCTCGTTGAAGGTCTGTTTGATTGTAATCTTGAATTTATAAAAAACAAAATCACCTTCAATTTTACTCGAGTTCTCATAAATCTTGTGGTGTATTAGATCTTATTCATTCTAATGTGTTTGGTCCTGTAGATGTTCCTTCAATTAGAAAATTCACATATTATGTTTTGTTTATTGATGATTATAGTAGAAGGACATGGGTATGCTTTTTAAAGAGTAAATCTAAAGTTTTTAGTCAATTTAAAGAATTTAAAGCAATGGTTGAGTTGCAAACTGGAAAGAAAATAAAATGTTTGGGAACTGATAATGGCAGTGAATTTTTATCTAATGATTTTGATAGATTTTGTAAAGATTGTGGTATTCATGGATAAAAGTCAACTATGTATTCTGCACAACAGAATGGAGTTGCAAAAAGAATGAACAGGACACTGATGGAGAAGGCTAGGCGTATGTTGAGTGGTACTAGCTTAGAACAAAAATTTTGGGTTGAAGTTGTTGCCACTACTTGTTACTTGATTAACAGGTCTCCTACATCAGCTCTTGTTGATAAGATGCTTTTAGAGGCACGGTTAGGTTGCAAGCCTTCATTAAGACATCTTAGATTTTTTGGTTGAAGAACAAGGTTGTGAAATGTAGTTTCATTGGATATAGTTATGGTGTGAAAGAATACAAGCTTTGGGATCCTGTTGCACAAAAGGTAATATATATTAGAAATGTTATTTTTAGAGAAACTAAGCCTTCTTCTGTTACATTGCAGCGATAACAATGTAAACATGAAGATGTGATTCAATTTCCTTCTACACTTGAGAAAGTTGAATCGAGGCCAATGGATAGGCAAGAAGTTGAAGAGAGCTCATCTAGCTTTGTATCTTCAGAAGAGGAGGAAGAACCTCCAACTCAACTTGTTCGTAGGTCTACAAGGCATAAAAAGTCACCTAAAAGGTATTCACCTGATGATTGGAGATGCATTTTTGCTTTGAATACTAACATGGATGAACCCAAATATGTAGAAGAGCCATTAGGTATGAATGATGTAGAATCCTAGAAGATTGCTATAGATGAAGAAATGACATGTTTGAAAAAGAACGATACAAGGGATCTTGTACAATTTCTTGAAGGACGAAAACCTGTTGGGTGCAAATGGGTGTTCAAGAAAAAGATTGGTTCAGATGGAGGTATTGAGAAGTATAAAACAATGTTGGTTGTGAAAGGTTACTCTCAAGTTGAGGGTGAGATATTTTCTCCTGTTGCAAAAATGACATCCATTAGATTTTTGCTTTCTATTGTTGTTGCTTATGATGTAGAGGTTGAGCAAATGGATGTGAAAACTACTTTCCTTCATGACGACTTAGAGGAAGATATTTATATGACACAACCAGAGTGTTGATGTAATTAATAATTAATTACACTTTACATAACTTTACTTAGGTATTATTTAATTCCTAGGTTAATTAGTTGTCATTCTTATCTTGTTGAGCTATCTTGTTGCTCAAGATAAGATTAGGGTTATGCATCTTTGCTTTTATAAAGCAAATCATTATCATGTAATTATTGAATTCTCGAATAATATTATGTTGCACATTCTTTTGCAACCTCTTTGCTTTTTCTGATTTTCTCTTCTGTGGAAGGTCTTTTCAGTTTGCAAATCTGATCTTGGTTTCTAACATGGTATCAGAGCCTTGATTTGTAGCCCCTTCTCATATTTTTGAGAAAATCATTGCAGGGTTCGTTTAGGATTCCTCGAGGGTATCATGCCTTGAGTTCATCTATGAGGCGTTTTGGATTAGATTGGGCTTCACCATTGGATTCAGAGCACTGGAAAAAGTCAGGATTGGCTTTTGTTTTGCAGATTTTGGCCATCATTTGCCAGATCTGTGAGGGTTTCAAGCTCGAAGATTTTTTGCAAGATCTGTGGCTAGCCGAATTTTTGGAGTATTTTGGGCACAAACGGAGGTCACCATCGCGTTCGCAGCAGCCAAAAACCCTAAAACACCCTTCGTTTCATCAATTTTGGTGCAGTTGATCCAGGAGGCAAAAAAATTTTGTTTAGGGGGCCGTATGGCCTCCCCAACATGCAATTCGAGGCACAGTTTTTTGAATTTTTTTTAATAAAAATCTTGCGCTCCTAATGTAAATGGGCAGCACCGCCCATCGGCCATCGAGCGGCCACCGGAGGGCCGCTCAGCCCGGCGACGCCACCCCTTAGCAGCGCCCATCACCGCCAGGAGCCTCCGCTCAACCCCCGAGGGCCCCCTGCGTAGAGGCGGCGGTCTTATGGGGGACCGGGCGCTATGCGCCTAGCCCCCAACCGGCCGCCCAACCCCTTTTTCTCTAGCACCGGTCGCATGGAAAACCAGGGGGATCCTCATTGGTTCAGATTCTTCTCAGTTTGAGGGCCATGTTTTTATGGTTATTGTTCCAAAGTCTATTTTTGGTACTCCTTCCCATGGAAGAGTTTCAATCACAGTTTGGCATCGACATCGAGATACACGGCTTCCAGATTCTGCCATCATCTCATCTACTATTGCTTCATAGATTCCAGGGTTGTTCCAGTTTGTGAGTTTTCCAGTGTTCCGTGGCATCGGGTCTGCTGTCACATTATCATGATTCTGGTTTTGGTTTCAGTTGTAGATAGAAGTATCTTTCCTTTCTTGTCAGATTGCGTTTCCAGTGTTACTCCACAGTGTTCTTCCAGTGCTTCTCTGCAGCAGTCATCTCATTGTAGGGGGGTTTTGTCCCAATGGGTTTTCCTTCTCTACTTCATCTTTGCATTTGTACATGAGTACCTGATCAGGCCTTGTTTTCGGAACTCATATTTGCATAATAATCTACTTCTCCCTAAGTTGCACTTATGGGGGGGGGGTGTTGGTGTAATTAATATTTAATTACAGTTTACATAACTTTACTTAGGTATTATTTAATTCCTAGGTTAATTAGTTGTCATCCTTATCTTGTTGAGCTATCTTGTTGCTCAAGATAAGATTAGGGTTATGCATCTTTTCTTTTATAAAGCAAATCATTATCATGTAATTATTGAATTCTCAAATAATATTATGTTGCACATTCTTTTGCAACCTCTCTGCTTTTTCTGATTTTCTCTTCTGTGGAAGGTCTTTTCGGTTTGCAAATCTGATTTTGGTTTCTAACACAGAGCACTATGTGGTGAAAGGTAAAAGTAATTTGGTTTGAAAATAGAAGAAATCTTTGTATGGCTTAAAATAGAGTCCTAGGATGTGGTACCAAAAATTTGATACATATGTGTTGAATTTTGGATTTGAGCGTTCTAAATCAGATCATTGTGTTTATTATAAAACTTATGGTGATCTTTTCCTGTTTATTGCATTATATGTTGATAATATGCTATTTATTGGCAAAGGGAAAGGTATGATTTCAGAATTGAAATCTCAACTTGTTGCTAAATTTGAAATGAAAGACCTTGGTGCTACTAGACACATTCTTAAGTCCTTATAAAAATAACAAAGATCAAAATATGCCCTTCTCCTTGAAAAAAATGATTGCTAAAAATAGCATGAAATGGACTTTTGGAAAGTCTAAATGAGAACTTTCTCTGATCATGGCAGATTTCTACATTATGAAACTTGTAAACCTTTATTATTCAACAAACCCTAGCTGGAATGACAATTGAACTTAATGCAAATTTTGAAAGACTAACAGCCAAGGTTTTGAAGATGTTGGACTGGAAATTGTTCTCGAAACCCTAGACACTAGGTATTTGTATATCCGATTTTCTGAATTTTAATGAAAGCAAAACCCTCACTGAAGAAATGAAAATTATTTAATTGATTCCCAATTAAATAATTGTTGATATTTAGTGCTTTTGATGGATGAAATCTGAATAACACACTATACTGCTGTTTGTAAGATTTTAGTTTGATTTTAGGAGTATGCTGAAACAAAGACTGCCCAAACCGTAACTCAAATATGAAATCTCCAAGGTACAAACCCCTTATGTAATCAAGAATTGTTGTCAAGAATCAATAATGATAACCTTTGAAAAATAGGAACTCACGATGATAGATCACAACCGCCATTTTATTGAGAGTGAAGACTGCTGGTATAAAGAATGGATCTGCTGACCTCTACTATAGGAAATTGAAACAATGGGATCTTGCTCATTTTGTATTCTGCTGCAAACTGCTCATTTTGTGTCTTTCCTTTGTGGTTTTCCTCTGTGGCTGGGAAAATAATGAATGAGAAGTCATTTTTAATTGCAATTTGTTCCTAAATCTGTTGCTAAAGTGTTCTAAAAATATAATTGTTGATTCTTTGTTTGAATCGCATTCTGGTTGGCTATCTATTCATCGGCGTGTACCCTTTGCAAGCATTATCCACCTTGCCTTACATAAATGCACCTTAAGCAATGCAAAATGAAACTTTCAATTCACAGTTTAACACACAAGTGCGCACCTCTCTATGGCGTTTATATATATATATATATTTTCACTTTAGATTTCCTATAGACAAGTGTGCACCTTATCATAGGATTTTGGACTTTTTCTTTAGTCTAGTAATATCCATTTATATGCGTGCACCTAGGCACTAGATATACATGTTTGATTTGAAATGCAATTTCCATTTCTTTAGGCTTACACCAACACACTAGGTGTGCACTTAACAATGTAAAATTGTTATCTTTTTAAAGCAAATTCAACCCTTTTAGTTAAATAAGCACTTCATGCTGCACCAACACATGTGAATGGATGCTTTAACATTTGATTTGGAATTGAATTTTCTTTGGTGAGGTGTGCCCTTATTCATGCCATGCGTGCCTTCAGATAGGCCTTCAAATTGCTTTGATGATGTGTGCATTGACATGCTAGGTGTTTGAAAGGAACTCCCTATTGGAAATATGTGTCTCAATCCCACAGGCTGAAACCTCTATTGGAGCCAAGTCAGTGTGACATATTCTATGTTTGGCCGACGAGCAGATTTGTAGATTATGTTTTGTACAGATCGTTGTGACCTTGCAGGAGTCTTGCCAAATGCTTATACATTGAAGTCTATCGCTGTGACTTGTTGTGTTCGGAGTGACCTCTTGCCGCGTGGAGATCTCTGGCTGACAGGCCATTCTATCGTATATCGGGGAGACTTGGCCGAGAGGGATACTATTGGTAAGAAGTCTTACCGATGTGTGAATGTCTTACCGAATGGTTACACTTAGGAGTCTTCGGTGTGGCATGTGACTTCGCTATGAACTCCTGGTGACATGTGTTTCTCTTGCCGATGTTCATTGGGGTAACATGAATGTTCCGGTATGAAGTCTGGGCGATGTGTTTATGTCTCGCCGATGTAGTTTATTCTCGGTATGACTCTTGGCGACTAGTGGTCTCGGGGTAACTTGGAGAACTCGATAAGAACTCTCAGCGAGAGTGGTAAGTCTTGCCGACCGTTTGGTGCTCGATGTAACTTAAAGCCTTCGGAGTAAAGTCTCAACAATGGACTTGTGTCTCAACGATGAAGAAGTCTATTGTCGGTATGACTTGAGAACTCGGTATGCACTCTCTGCGAATACGATATGTCTTACCGACTATTGTTTGGCGCTCGGTGTGACTTGTGAATAGCGATATGAGTCTTGTCGATGAGGAAACTCTTGGCGATATCAGATGCTAAGCTGTGTGGCATTGGGGAGACACGATTAGTGTCTCACCGACATGCCAACATAGACTGAAGCCTTTTGACTGAGTGAAGTCCTTCCTATGTGGTGTCTCATGGACTAATCAGAGGAGCCGAATGGGAACCGCTAGTAGTTGGACTGTTGCGGCCGTTACTACGAGGAAGCTTGACAGACAGGGGTGACATGGTTATACTCTGTGATTGCAGATTGTGTATGGTTGGATGAATCAACGGATTTGCCGTGTGATTGTATCAGAGTGATTTCTATTCTGTAAAGATTGTAACTTGAAGGTTCCTGTACAAGTTTGATCATTGTGAAAGCTGCTGTAATCTGGCATCAGAAAGATAAGTCAGAACTCTGTATGTAATTATTTGTTATTGTAATACAAAGTGAATTCTCTTGGTGTGGTGGGTTTTTCTCCCGTAAGGGTTTTCCCACGTAAATCTGGTGTTCATCTGTGTTTGTCTAATTCTCTATTTCTGCTATTTATTTCAAAGTGCATCTTAATTGAACTGTAATTGAAAAATTAAAAGTATATCTGCATTCTTCCCTGAGGTTTTGATGTTAGGAGAGTTGCTTCCGCATCTAATTTTCCTTACACTCCCTTTATTAGCTGCACCCTTCATCACTAAACATGCACTTCAAAACATAAGTTACACATTTTTGGAAAATTTTAAATCCCCTTTGTTTAGGTACACCCTTGACCATGTAGTTATGGTCTTTGAAATTTGAATTCACTTTTTCTTTATGAGGTGCGCACCCTTGTACCACTTCTGCACTTCTGAATATGAACAACTTTCATTTAACGCAAGTGCACTCATCACCAGCGTGCACTTGTGCATTGAATTTAAAACTTAAACTTCACCTATTTTAGTTGCCCCCCTAATACACAATTGAATTTGCACTTATTGTTGGAGTTAAAATGACACTGAGAAGGGGGGTGAATCAGTGTCTTAACTATTTGACTGAATTTTAAAATATTTAAACACACAACTCAGATTTGATCTCAATATCATTCTGATTAGAGCATTCATGAGTTGAATGTAATCATTCATAAACAAAATTGAGAAAAATAATGACTCAACAGTGAACTGAAACAACAACAGCATAGTAAATCAGAGAGAACACAAAAGAACAAAGAGGCACAATATTTTGTCGAGTGGAAAACCCTCCTGGGGTATAAAAACCACTCCCTAAATGCCTTCTAGGCTTAATCTTTTAATCGACTGTTCACAATGCCTTATAGGCTGATTTTTGAGCACCCACTCAAGGAGCACCAACCCCTCATTTAGAGATATCTATCTCAAGGAGTACCAACCCCTCAAATTATGTTTTGAACAATAGTAATGTTTCAGAGGATTTCTCTGTTTTCAGTTAAGCACATATCTCTGTGTTTTCTCATCTACAAAATACCTTAAAGATTCAATAACTGAATCCCTAAAATACCTCATAGAAAATAAATTTACAATCTCTACATTTTTATTCAGATTTTTATTGCAGAGTTTTATCATACATTTTCATACAACTCAAGAATGATAATCTCAGAATTACAATAACAGCCGAACAAAAAACTTTGTTTTCTGCTCCTATTTATAAATGCCAGAAAAGTAACAGACTTCAGAAGTAACGGCAGAACAACCAACCAAAACAAGAGCCATTTCACCCAGCTTTTGAAACTTGTGAGATTGTTTCTTAGACAAAACTGTAATTCCCATGGCTCCATCAATCACTGTCGAGCATCCAACCAGACAGGCCAATCAAACAAACCTTCCATAGACCTCTGTAGAAGCCGTTACAATCAGCAACAACATAAACGTAAACATTCATGATGGCGGCCAGGTTAGGGTTCGATACCCAGCTTAAGAGAATAAACTCAAAAAGTTTGCCCTAATCTTTTCAATTCAATCGATGACACGTTATGCCGTAGGCAACTCTAACGTTGCCAGACAACCTTATGGTTGTCGCTTTCGCCAAGAACCACTAGAGTCAGAGAGAAGATATATCGAATACAACATGCTACGCCGATGGTCTTCCTTAGTAAAACATTCTTTCGCTGAGACATGAGGAAACTTCTTACCGAGATGCCCTTTTAGTTTCATTCACAATCGCTGTAACATACAACTTTCGGGGAGACCTCTTGGAGAACAAACTTTGTCATTCCGAAAGACATTCGATACACATTGGTCGCTGTGACAAATGGTTTTTCTTATCGACGAGCCTTCTATCTTGATTTAACACTGTTGTTGTAACCTAATGCTGTCGGGAAGACGTTTCATAGAATACATTAAGTTTCACCAAAAGACTTTATTCACTTTGAGTCGCTAAGACTTTACCAACCTTTCACCGAAAGCATTTCATTCACCTTCGCCATGACTTTCCACAGTCGGAGAGATATTATATCGAACACAATATGTTTCATCGAGAGCCCTTAATATTTTCCATCAGCGAGACCCACAGGGTTCATTATGACATTATACCGAACAAAAATTTTTGCCGATAAGACCTATTTGAACACGGTCGGTAAGACAATATGTCTTCGGAGAGACCATATGCCGATTACAACACTCCTGCTGAAAGACATCCACATGCATTAGTCAGAGAGACATAACCTTTTCGCTATGACCTTAGCCCGACGGCCAAGCTCATGCCGATAGAGATTCTTTCCTATGCCGGTTAATGTGACAAACCAATATCGCTAAGACCACATGCCAATAGATTTAACTTATGCCGATATAACTACTATCGCTGAGACAACGAACGGTGTTACGCCGAAAGCTGCCAGAATGTTAAATTCAATCGACATAACATTAGAAATGTCTTGCCGATAGGCAACTCAGACATTTCAAAGTGGATCGGGGAGACCCTGCCATACTCATGCCAATATGTGAAAGCCTGTGAAATGCAAAGAGAACCATCCTGACAAAGAATACCAACTTACAAGCTTTGTCAGACACATAAATAGTATTCATAGCTTGAACCAGAATTCTTATCACCATCCTGAAATTGAAACATAACAAATAACTTTCTGTAAAAGCCAAGTGACATCAAAGAAGTGCCATTGTAAATCATAAGGATTAGGGATTTTATCATCAAGGACAAACCAGAAACACAACTGGAATCCAACAAACTCCCCCTTTGTCCTTGATGGAAAAACACAAATGACTCTCCCCCTTTTTGCCTCAATGACAAAGAGTAGAAGAGAATATCGTGCAATTGCCATGAAACACAACTGAGAAGCCAACCAAAATATCATGAGAAACAGCTGCAGAAAAAAATAAATAGAAGAGCAACAACCAAGATTATAGGAGAGCAGTAAGAGAATGAAAAGATTTAACTTGCTCCCCCTAAGCAGTAGCTTGGAGATTCAGTGAAGTAATGATTGAGAGATAACTCCCAATCGAAGTCTCAACCTTTCAAATAGTTGTTTTGCTAAGGGCTTAGTGAAAATGTCAGCCACCTGATCTTGAGATCCAACAAACTGTAAGCAGACTTCATTAGCCAAAACCTTTTCTCACAGAAAATGAAACTTAATAGCAATATGTTTAGTTCGAGAGTGCATGACAGGATTTTTTGATATATTTATCACACTAGTATTATCACAAAGAATGGAAACAGGTTTAGAAACATTAATACCCATATCTGAAAGAGTCTGACTCATCCACAGTACTTGAGTACAACATGAAGTGGCAACAATGTATTCTGCTTCAGCAGTAGAAAGAGAAACAAATACTTGTTTCTTGCTGTGCCATGCCACTAAACGATCGCCAAGAAAGAATGCAGCACCATTGGTGCTTTTCCTATCAACCAAACAACTAGCCCAGTCAGCATCAGTATAAGCAATCAAAGAGAAATCATTGCTCCTAGGATACCAAAGACCATAATCAAGAGTGCCTTGAATGTATCTAAAGATCCGTTTAACAGCAGTAACATGAGATTCTTTAGGTGATGCCTGAAAACGTGCAACAGTGCAAACCGCCTGCATAATGTCAGGTCTAGAGGCAGTTAAATATAAGAGACTGTCGATCATTGATCTGTATTCCATTTGATTTGAATCAGGAGAATCATCAATTTTAGTAAGTTTGCATCCAGTAGCCATGGGAGTGCTAACAAGATGACATTCATCCATTTTAAATTTCGTAAGCATCTCTCTAGCATATTTGGATTGAGAAAGAAATATTCCAGTCTCACATTGAGAGATTTGAAGACCCAAAAAGAAATGTAATTCTCCTAACATTGACATTTCAAACTCAGATTCCATTAACTGAGAGAATTTTTTACTCATAGTGACATTATTGCAGCCAAAGATAGTATCATCAACGTAAATTTCAACAACTAAAATATCAGAACCTTCAGTTTTAACATAAAGATTACTGTCTACACCTCCTCTAACAAAGCCATTAGAAATTAAATGACTGTCCAACTTAGAGTACCAAGCTCTAGGTGCTTGTTTTAAGCCATAGAGAGCCTTTTTCAACCTGTAGACATGGTTAGGATTATCTTTGCATATAAATCCTTCAGGCTATTCAACATAGACCTCTTCATCTAAATAGCCATTCAAAAAGGCAGTTTTGACATCCATTTGATAAACAGTAAATTTTTTGTAAACATAATAAGCCAAGAATATTCTGATAGATTCTAGTCTAGCAACAGGTGCAAAGGTTTCACCAAAATCAATACCTTCTTGTTGAGCATAGCCTTTGCAGAAAAATCTTGCTTTGTTGTGAATAACATTACCTTTTTCATCAACCTTGTTCCTATATATCCATTTGCCTCCAATGACATTCTTGTCATATGGTTTTGGGACTAACTCCCAAGTATGATTTTTCTCAATCTGATCAATTTCTTCCTGCATAGAATTAATCCAACATGAATATGTGAGAGCTTCATTAAAATTTTTAGGCTCAAACTAAGTAACTAAACAAAAATCAATTTGTGCCTTTTCATCAGATTCTGCAGCCTTTCTTCTAGTTTGAACTCCTGCATATTTATCCCCAATAATCTGATCTTTGGGGTGATATATAGCTAGAGTTTTCGAAGGAGCTTTTGATGCAACCTTTTCAGGACTTGTTTTTTATTTTTAGGGCTTGCTGATTCAGCAATAGATTTTGCTTTTCCAGCTCCTTCAGAAATTATTTCAAATTCAAGTTCTTCTTCCTCATTATTTTGTAAAGATTCAACATTCAAATGTGGTCTTTCATCAAATTTTACATTAACAACTTCAACAATCTTATTAAGCCTTTTGTTGAGACATTTATAAGCTTTGCTGTGAGTTAAGTATCCCAAAAAGATACCCTCATCACTTTTGGATTGAAAACTTCCAAGATTATCATCATCCTTTTTGATAAAACACTTACTCCCAAAAATTTTAAAGTATTTGACAGAAGCAATTTTTCCAAACCACAGTTCATAAGGAGTTTGTTTAGATTTCACCCTAAGCTTCACTCTATTCAAAATGTATACAGCTGTATGAACAACTTCTTTCCAATACATATCAGACAATTTAGCTTCATCTAGCATGGTTCTAGCCATTTATTTTACAGTTCTATTCTTACGTTCAACTACCCCATTTTGTTGAGGTGTTTTAGTTGCAGCATACTGCCTTTTAATACCGTGTTGTTCACAGTAATCAATAAACTCTTGAGAGGTGAATTCACCTCCTTTGTCTGATCGAAGGAATTTGAGTTTCAGATCAGATTCCCTTTCAACCATTTTACAAAAGATTTTGAACCTTTCAAAGGCTTCTGATTTGTGCTTAAGAAATGTGACCCAAACCATTCTAGTATAATCATCTACAAAAAGCATAAAGTATTTTTCACCATTAACAGACCTTGTTCTAGTTGGTCCACATAAATCAGTATGCACAAGCTGTAAAGGTTTTGAGGAAGAATGTTCTTTTGTCTTGAAGCTAATTTTAGTTTGTTTACCACTTAAGCATTCTTTGCACACAAAATTTTCTGGCTTGTTAAGAATTGGTAAACCTCTAACATTCTGATTCTTACTGATTCTAACCAGATTTTCAAAGTTTATGTGTCCTAATCTTTTATGCCATAACCAACTCTCTTCAATTTGGCCCATTAGACACATACCTTGAATATTGTCATTGCAAGATGAGTCAAGGAGATTGTACACATTTCCTTTTGTTCTCCTTCCAGCTGCAACAACCTTTCCAAGCTTGTTCTTAATCTCACATCCCTGCGAATTAAAAAGAAAATGATAACCACTATCACAGATTTGACTAACACTTAGAAGATTGTGCTTAAGACCTTCCACATAGTACACATTATAGATAGGAGTGTCTTCATTCAGAAGAAGTGAACCTCTACCTTTAATTTGAATACCAGAGTTATCACCAAACTTAACATATCCACCTACATAATCTTCAAGTTTTATAAACTTGTCCTTATCGCCAGTCATATGGTTAGAACATCCACTGTCCAGGACCCATAAGTTCTTTTTCTTTGAATGAAAAGCAGTTTGAACCAACATAGTTTGTTCAATGTTGTTGATAGTCTTAGGTTTCCAAACCTTTTTAATTTTTGCTGTTTAGAATGCAGATCAGTTCTGCACTGTTTGACAGAATGTCCTAGAGTATTGCATTTAAAACATCTGATTTGTCTAACAAAACCATGGTGTTGTCTAAGACCAAACCTGGGTATTCTAGAATTCATAAGCCTACAAGTGCTCACCTTATGACCAAATTTGTTGTAGAAAAAAGCAATAACCATAGAAAAAAGAATTGACATTGTATGAAGGTCTATTACCTTTAAAAAACTTACCATGATCCTTACCAGATTCTAAGAGATTTGAACCTGAATTTTTTACTTCAGAAGAGGGGTTTTGTTTTGCTTTGTCAGTTGAGCATTCACCCTTTTCAAAACCAACACCAGTTTTATCTTTATACACCTTTTGCTTGCTGAGCATCTCATTCAGTTTTAGAGTGCTTTCATATTTTTCAATTTCCTTCCTAAGAAGGACTACTTCTTGTTCCAGTTTTTGAATTTCATGATCTTTGCAGCTTACAGTCTCTCTAAGGCAGACTTCAACTCTTTTAGCTTCTTCAAGCTGAGTTTTCAGAGAGATCAATTCTTGATCTAGTTTATGTTCTTGAGTAAGAACTTGTTTTTTAAGTTTTCTGACCTCTTGAAGAGCACATTTCAGCTCACTTTCAAGATCTACTTCACCTTCTTCAGTGTCAAAGGTGTTAGAATCATTTTGCTGAGTAAATTCAGCCATGAACAAAGTTTCAACTTCATCAGCTGATGAGTCTTCAGACTCAATATCAGATTCATCCTTACTAAACAGACTTTTCTTCTTTTTAAAATTGAAGTTTCGTTTAGGTTTGAAAGCCTTCTTCTTAGGCTGTATTTCAGTTGTCTCGTTGTCATAGATTTGATCATCATAGGGACACTTTGCAGCAAAGTGACCTATTTTGCCACAGTTAAAACATTTAAAGGGAAGTTTTCCCTTATATTTTCCTGATCCCTTTTTAAATCTTCTAACAAAATGAGATTCTTTAGAATCAGACAACTCTGATTCACTGACATCGACTTTTTCTTTCTTTTCAGAGTTAAAGGCAGTTTCTTTTCTGTTGAATTGTTTTTGCTAGTTCTCATTTCATAGGCAGTAAGTATTCCTTGCAAGCTGTCTAAGGTAAGCTTATCAAAGTGTTTCTTTTCTTCTAGGGCTGAAACCTTAGATTCAAATTTAGATGGTAAGGACCTAATAACTTTTGTGACCACATCAAATTCATTAACCTCTTGACCTAGACCTTTCATTCCATTGACAATTTCATCAACTCTTAGGAAATATTCAGCCACTTTCTCATCATCCTTCATTTTCAACTCCTCAAACTGATGTTTGAGAGTAATGATTTTTGACAGTTTGACTTTCTCATTCCCTTGATATATAGTTTCAAGTTTTTCCCAGATTCCATGAGCAGATTTGCAATGCATGACTTTAATGAACACATCTTTAGTTAATCCACACAAGATGGAATGCTTAGCTCTGGCATTAGTTTCATACTTCTTTTTCTCAGCAGCATCAGTGGGAATAGTGGCAGGTACATTGTAATCTTCTAAAACAATGCTCCAAACATCAACATCAAAAGAAACAAGAAAAGCTTCCATTCTTATTCTCCAGAACACATAATCTGTTCCATCAAATAACAAGCTCTGGTTACAGAGGCACCTTCTTGAGAACGTGCCATTAAAAACAAACTCCAAGACCAAGATCAATCCAAGGTAATTAAACCAAACAGAGGACCCTATGCTCTGATACAATTGTTGGAGTTAAAATGACATTGAGAGGGGGGGGGTGAATCAGTGTCTTAACTATTTGACTGAATTTTAAAATATTTAAACACACAGCTCAGATTTGATCTCAATATCATTCTAATTAGAGCATTCATGAGTTGAATGTAATCATTCATAAACAAAATTGAGAAAAATAATGACTCAACAGTGAACTGAAACAACAACAGCATAGTAAACCAGAGAGAACACAGAAGAACAAAGAGGCACAATATTTTGCTGAGTGGAAAACCCTCCTGGGGTATAAAAACCACTCCCTAAATGCCTTCCAGGCTTAATCTTTTAATCAACTGTTCACAATGCCTTATAGGCTGATTTTTGAGCACCCACTCAAGGAGCATCAACCCCTCATTTAGAGATATCTATCTCAAGGAGTACCAACCCCTCAAATTATGTTTTGAACAATAGTAATGTTTCAGAGGATTTCTCTATTTTTAGTTAAGCACATATCTCTCTATTTTCTCATCTACAGAATACCTTAAAGATTCAATAACTGAATCCCTAAAATACCTCATAGAAAAGAAATTTACAATCTTTGCATTTTTATTCAGATTTTTATTGCAGAGTTTTATAATACATTTTCATACAACTCAAGAATGATAATCTCAGAATTACAATAACAGCCGAACATAAAACTTAGTTTTTTGCTCCTATTTATAAATGCCAGAAAATTAACAGACTTCAGAAGTAACGGCAGAACAACCAACCAAAACAAGAGCCATTTCACCCAGCTTCTGAAACTTGTGAGATTGTTTCTCAGACAAAACTGTAATTCCCATGGCTCCATCAATCATTGTCGAGCATCCAACCAGACAGGCCCATCAAACAAACCTTCCATAGACCTCTGTAGAACCCATTATAGTCAGCAACAATAGAAACATAAACATTCATGATGGCGGTCAGGTTAGGGTTTGATACCTAGCTTAAGAGAATAAACTCAAAATTTTTGCCCTAATCTTTTTAATTCAATCGATGACACGTTATGCCGTAGGCAACTCTAACGTTGCCAAACAACCTTATGGTTGTCGCTTTCACCAAGAACCACTAGAGTCAGAGAGAAGATATATCAAATACAACATGCTATGCCGATGGTATTCCTTAGTAAAACATTCTTTCGCTGAGACATGATGAAACTTCTTACCGAGATTCCCTTTTAGTTTCATTCACAATCGCTGTAACAGACAACTTTCGAGGAGACCTCTTGGAGAACAAACTTTGTCATTCCGAAAGACATTCGATACACATTGGTGCTGTGACAAATGGTTTTTCTTATCGACGAGCCTTCTATCTTGATTTAACACTATCGCTGTAACCTAATGTTGTCGGGAAGACGTTTCATAGAATACATTAAGTTTCACCGAAAGACTTTATTCACTTTGAGTTGCTAAGACTTTACCAACCTTTCGCCAAAAGCCTTTCATTCGCCTTTGCCATGACTTTCCACAGTCGGAGAGATATTATATCGAACACAATATGTTTCACCGAGAGCCCTTAATATTTTCCATCGACGAGACCCACAGGGTTCGTTATGACATTATACCGAACAAAATTTTTTGCCGATAAGACCTTTTTGAACACGGTCGGTAAGACAATATGTCTTCGGAGAGACCATATGCCGATTACAACACTCCTGCCAAAAGACATCCACATGCATTAGTCGGAGAGACATAACCTTTTTGCTATGACCTCAGCCCGACGGCCAAGCTCATGCCGATAGAGATTCTTTCCTATGCCAGTCGGTATGACAAACCAATATCGCTGAGACCACATGCCGATAGATTTAACTTATGCCGATATAACTACTGTCGCTGAGACAATGAACAGTGTTACACCGAAAGCTGCCAGAATGTTAAATTCAATCGACATAACATTAGAAATGTCTTGTCGATAGGCAACTCAAACATTTCAAAGTGGATCGGGGAGACCCTGCCATACTCATGCCGATATGTGAAAGCCTGTGAAATGCAAAGAGAACCATCCTGACAAAGAATACCAACTTACAAGCTTTGTCAGACACATAAATAGTATTCATAGCTTGAACCAGAATTCTTATCACCATCTTGAAATTGAAACATAACAAATAAATTTCTGTAAAAGCCAAGTGACATCAAAGAAGTGCCATTGAAAATCATAAGGATTAGGGATTTTGTCATGAAGGACAAACCATAAACACAACTGGAATCCAACACTTATTAGTTGTGAGCACCTTAGAATTCAACTTTGGAAACCCCTTTATTAAGTGTGCCTCAAGACAAAGAACCTTGAACTTTTATATTTATCCTTTTTAGGCATATACCTCACAACTAGACTTAGCAAATTCTCTAATTTTGAATGTCTTCTTTAGATAAGTGTGCATTTGTCTACTGTATTTGTAAATTTAAAACCGAAGACCAAATTCCCTTATTGAAACAAGCACCTTACAATGTAGTTTGAGAATCTATTTTTGAAAACCAATTTCCTTCAAAGGTGTGCACCTGTGTTTGTGATTTCAGAACTAACCTTGAATTTCCCTTTTCCCTTGTCAGCTATGCACCTAAAAATGCAATCTTTATTCTGACTTTAAGTGCTCATTTTCCCTTTGTCAGGTGCACTCTTGACAATGCAATTTTTGGACCTACATTTGGATCTTGCTTTCCTTCACAAATGTGTACTCCTAACATTGGAACTTGAACTTTGAAAACTAAACTTGATTCCGTCACATAGGTGTGCCCTTGACCTCATGCTTTAGCCATTTTCTTAACAAAAACTATCTTTCTTCATTCTTTGACTTTTTGAAAAATTTCTAAAAGTTCTTTCCATTTTTGTTTATTAAAACATAGAAAAATACAATCAAAACAACATAGAAAAACAGGGAAAGACATTGAAATATGACCATTTGAATGGATGGAAAGACAAGGTTATAGATTTGAATCTTGACACTATATGAAAATTTTGTATGGGTACATCTTTGAATGGATTGTTGTCCTAAGGTAGAAGGGTAGTTGTAAGTACATGAGCTGTCTTAGACTAAAAGATCATTTCGGTTTGATCCTAATAGTAATATATTCCAATAATTTATATAAAGAGAGCTAAGGAAGGCCCATTTGGAAATCCTTTTCATATTTGGAATGGAAATTAGAAGGGATATAGAGAATACAAAGCTATGGCTTGGCCAAAGCAAGTATGTCAATTCAATTTTACCAAGGTTTAACATGCAGGATTGTAGACCATTGTGTGTTCCTTTTTCAGTTGGAACAAAGTTATCTATTTCAGATTGTCCAACATCTCCATCAGAGATGGAAGACATGAGCGGAGTGCCTTACCAGAGTGCAGTTGGAAGTTTGATGTATGCTATGATTTGTACTAGACCAAAAATTTCCCAAGCAGTGGGAGTTCTTTCCAGATATATGTCTAATCTTGGTAGAGTTCATTATGATGTAATTAAAGGATTCTTCAAATATTTGTGCGTTACCTCAAATTATTCCTTGTGTTATTATAATAATATGATTGAAGATGAGATTTCCCTTGATAGTCATAGTTATGTGGATTCAGACTGGGTAGGTGATGTTGATAGTAGAAGATCCACTAGTGCTTATGTGTTTACTTTATTTGGTGGTGCGATTAGTTGGATGAGTAAGCAACAAGCTATGGTTCCTTTGTCCACTACTAAAACAGAGTATATGGCAGATATTCATGCTTGTAAAGAAGCCATTTGGCTTAAGAGATTGTGTTTAGATATTGGAATAAAACAAAGTGTAGTGACAATTTATTACGATAGTCAGAGTGTAATATGTCTAACCAAGAACCCAACATTTCATGCCAAGACCAAGCACATTGATGTACAATGTCATTTTGTTAGAGATATGGTCGAAAATGGCAGGCTAAGGCTAGTTAAGGTAGAGACTTTGATGAATGTTGTTGATTCTTTAACTAAACCTGTGAGTACAAAGAATTTCAGATGGTGTTAAGCGAATATGGGCCTTTCAGGTCCTAGCAATCAAAAGATGAGGTTTACACCCTCTCGTTGTTTTTGCAAGGTGTTTGACAAGTGGGATATTTTTTGGAAAAATGTGTCTCAACCTTGCTATTACATAAGTTACTATTCATACGATGAGGATGGGGGCGTGCAGGGGGTTCCTCCCCCTTCCCCCACCCCCTCTTCCCCCCCATGAGGGGTCCAGAGGGATCATCCCACCGATTGAGGGTCTACGAGACAACACTCCTGGAAGCCAAATTTTATGTACACTTTTTTATTGTAAATCTGAACCATTCATCATTATGTCTCATAGCTGACGGTTGATATTTTGTTGGCCTAACTTGTCCTTGAAGGCAATTCTATTTTATGAGGGAATTGTATTACAACTGTGTATTGTGATGTATTCTTAGAGTCTAATAGTGGCTATGTTACCTTTGAATCTCTAGTTGGTGATACTCCTATGAGAAGCTTGCTCTGCAAGTATATTGTAATCTTTGTGATTTTTTAATAATATATTGGGAGGCTTTTGGAGTGTAGGGTTTTTCTCCTGAAAGGGTTTTCCCCACATAAATCACTGTGTTGCGGTATGCATGATATTTATGTCTATTTCTATTTAAGTTTATGTAACTGTTAAAGATCTGTAAAAGTTTTGCATTATTCTCCTCTCAAGATAAGTGTAGGAAGTTGTTTCGCTACCTTAACTTCCTTACAACTATAGCAGTCATCTTTCGATAATTGTTTGCATCTTTTTTGTGCTTCAATGATGTTCTTCATGTTCCTATTTTGTTTGAGACATTATTTTGGAGGCTTCTTAGTCCTTCATTTTGCTTTCTCTCTTTTGGAGAGGAGTTTTCTCCCATAGGGTTTTTCTCCTTTTCTCCGTCTGTGAGAGATTGTTGTTTTGTACATGGGTACCTCATTAGGCCTTGTTGTTGGGACCCATCTTTTGCATATTTGCATTGGTTTGTTCCTCCCTAAGTTGCACTTAAGGGGGGGGAGGGGGTGTTGGTGTGAATAAAGTCTTGTACTTTGTTAATTCTTTACTAAGGACTTAGGGGACTTAGTTCACATGTTAAGTTTACTTAAGATATAAGCTTTCTTCTAGAAGTCTTAATTGTCTTATCTAAACTTTACATTAACCTAGGTAGTTATGAGTTAGTTGTCTCATGTGATAGGATTAAGACACTTGTCATTATATTATCTCACCTTGCCTTTATAAGTAAAACATCTCATGCATATTTTGCATCTTGATAATATTGATCACATCTTAATCATATTGTATCATATTGTAATTCTTGTTTGGTGGAATACCATCTTTCATTGTTGCATCTCTCTATCTCTTGTGGAGGTTATTTGGTGTTGCAGATTGAAGATCTTGGTTGCTCACTTCAACACTCATCAACTAAATGTTTGAAATTTATTTTTGCATTTATGAGGATCAAGATTGTAATTAGAAGGATGACCTCACAATTGCAAACACAACTTGGGTCAAACAGCTAGATTGGATCAATGCTTGAAAGTATTAAAATATAGATTAAGATTGGATTATTGATCAAAATCATACTTATAAGTAAATTAATTTGAAAATTTGAACACATAAACATTAAGAAAATCAATGAACAAAAGATTATGTGCAAATAAGACTAGATACATAAACCCAACTATACATAAAAATACACTATTTGTAACTGTTATCACCTGAAATTGCACCCTTGTTGAACTCGATGTTCAACACCTCAGTGAACATGGGAAGACCTCCAAAGTTGTGGGTCACTTATAGACAGAGGTCAACCTCTAGAGAAGGCCAACTTCCTTTGCTGTCACCTAACTACTGATTCTGTAAAGGGAAAGGGAGAAGGAGAATGCATAAAAATGAAAATTAAATCCTAAGGTGATACACCGAGCTGATAAGAAAAATGAGATACTCAATTTACACTTGAAAACTGATGATGGATATGGGACTGCACAACAAGATTCTATGGATTATGCATACAAACAGGTTCGACATGTACACACTTTTAAGAAGGAAAAATAGACTTTCACAAATTAAAAGCTCATGTGCAATTGAGTAAACACAGTTTATAACCTACATGATACCACTTTTGCAAAGAAAGGCATGCTAACATGAAACAAAGCTATAAGGAAAATAAATATTTCACTAAGTAGCTTGATGAATCACTTAAAAATGCACAATACTTCACAAGAACCAGAAGGCAAAAAATGAAACATCAATAGTAATCAAGGTAAATTTTATATAACATGCTCCAAAATGAGTTACATAATTTTGCTAATCTGAGAGAGGACTGTAAAAGTCACAGAATTTCGAAAAGTATCCGAAGAACTCCCGAACTCTAGGCAAAAAATGCCTTATATACAAAAGTAAGGTCAGCCCCTTAGGGCTTACAAAATATCTGGCTTTGAAAAACTATCCTAAGAACTTTTAGATGAAGTTAATGCCGAAGCCTGCGTGTCCCTACTGTGTGTGTCAGTGTGAAAGATTGCCTTCAGGGGAAAACTTTCTTGATCTTTCTACAACCACCGCATTCACTTTGATTCTGGCATCGTGTCTTGCTCGAAACTACTCGGCTGAATGCTTTGAATGCCTTGAGCTCACTTTGATTCGCGTGGCATTCATCTAGGGTTGACATTCTCTGTTCTGCCATGGCTTGCCTCAGCTCCCCTTGGTTGGTCGAGCGTTTTCCATGCGGGCTTTGCAGCTGGTCAAAAGTCTTTTTGAAAAGAATCGCATCTCGGCGAGACAATGAAAGTGTCTTGCCAATGCGATTATATCATTTGGCAACAATCAGCGTAGTATGTGACAGTCGATGAGAGTTCATATCGAGCTCTATCAGTCATACTGATACCACTGAGGCCGTCAGCAAGACACAATTCTGTCGTTGGGATATCATGGCGAAAACTCCACGCTTAGCGAAGGCATCAGTTTCAAAGAGACCCACTACACTCGGCGAGACCTCCTGGCGATGACCTCATTCTCTCGGTGATGAACCTACTTTGCATCCTATCGGGGAGACATCCCTACTTCGACATAACTTTATGCCGATGTCCTCGGTCTCGGCGAAATCTTTTTGCTGTTGGCGAGACTCCTTCTACCGGCCAGACCTCATGGTGAACTCCTTTTGTCTGCCCGAGCTCAGTTCACTCCACCGAGAGCCATCTTGCTGTCGGGGAGACATCTGGCCTTCGGCAAGACATTATGCCGATGGTTGAATCTTTTGGCGATCCTGAGACCCCTCGTTAGTCGCCGAGACCCTACGCCGCATTGATTTTGTCTTGGCAAACTCCCTCCTTTCTGTCGGCGAGACTCCCGCCGAAGGCAAACATATCGGGGCTCCTTCTATCTTTCAGCGAGACACATTTGACCTCGCCCAGACATTACGGTGATCCCTTCGTCTTTCGCCGAAGCTATCAAATCCAGCCGAGGCTCCTCATCTTCGGCAAGGGTTGATTGATGTCACCCCGAACGCACTTTATTCTATCGAGCTCTTCCTTCCTTTCGGCAAGACTCTGGTAAGTCGCCGGGACCTCATGGTGATGGCTTCAACTCTTGGTGAGGCCCCTCTGTTGTCGGTGAGACATCCGTGTGTCGGTGAGACTTCTTTATCGCTGAGACTCCTGCCGGTAGGGAAGACATCATTACTTCGGCATGACTTTCTGCCGATGTCCTCGATCTCGGCGAAATCTTTTGTGAATGCCACGCCAAATTGTGCCTAGAGATGGATTCCAATCGCTGTGACATCAAATAAGTCTTGCCGATATGATCTTTCCACTATTGTCAAGACCACGTGAACGTCATGCTGAAAGCTGCCTGTATGTAAAAACAAATTGTTATGACATCAAAAATGTCTTGCCGATAGGCAACACAGACATTTCAAAAATGGATCGGGGGGACCCTTCCATTCTCACGCCGATATGTTCCCTGGTTTGAAGCATTCAGACCTAATGGAACCCTGTCACATGATATTCTGCCTGATTGAGCCTGAGGGTAAAAATTAGGTAACATTTCTGGCGACCTTTGCTGGATGTTTGCCTGCTAAACATGAAGACCAGTAGCCTAGGCATATCCATTGGGCATGGAGTCATTGGGAAAATTCTGGAACAGACTTGGAAACTTATTGAAAGCAGGGAAAAACTGAAATAAAACTATTTACATGTGTTGAAACAACACTTAGGGAAAGTAAATTGCATCTAAACCTACCCTATACTAACCAGTGAGAAACTGATCAAACAAAACCATTCACAGGTTGGGTCAAATAATTGCCCTTTCTCAAAAATTTACGATGTTTGCCATGCTGGAGAACAACTAAAGAGAAATGAAGTATGCATGACACTCCAACGGATGGCTGTAAGATCTCTTGCAAAACATATTCAAGTTTACTAACCTTTCCATATGGAATGTAAACATTCCCACTCTGAGGTGGAAAGGTAACTTGAGTGCACTCCTCCTGAGCAGTACCCTCATGCTTGGGTGTAGGATTCGTCCTTGGTGTTGTATTGGACTCCATCTGAGCTAGGTATCTGATTAGACAACCTTTGGTAAGGGCAAAAATTGAGCCTCCTTTGATCTCTTGCTCATGAACTGCCATTTTACCACCTTGCTGGCTGGAAAGGTATAGCCCCTGTGACCGAATTGGTGAAAGAATAGAAACCTCTTCAATATGTTCATGCTTTCCTAAATGAACACTTATTTCTTCAACGGAGAACAATGAGATGGCTTCCTCCATCACATCTTTAATCAATTCATCAACCTCAGGCTCCTTTATAGACCAGAAAGGAAGCTGTTCATAATTCTCATCATCACTGGAAGAGTTACATTCAGATTCAAGCTTGTTTTCCTCAATAAAGGGGGCAACTATTCAAGCAATGATGTAGCCTCAAGCTCCTCTGCACAATAGAATGGAAGCTCCTCCAACTAGTTATGACTTTGCAAATTAGGCTCATTAGGCTCCTCCTGATGTTGCAACATTTGTTCAAGTTCATGAACCTGTTGTTCTAGTTCACCATGACTATCAACCACTTCTGAGTCTTCATCCAATGTTGAACAAAATTGTTCAATAATAACTATGCATGCTTCTTCAGAAAGCTTAGTATTAGCCTTCTTATTTATCGCATGCTTGAAAATATCACAGCCCATACCTTGGAGAATGGTATCAAGTTCAATTTCATTATCCTTTTCCAAGTCTAATGCTTCATTTTCTTGCTGATGAACATTGGTCAGCAACTCATTGGTTGGTTTGATGCCTCCCTGCTGTTCTGAAATTGCCATTTCGCAAGTGTCTTCCACTTGAGGAAGATCTTCAGTCAGTTTCAAGCTTTGAGAAGAAACAATCTGCTTGAAGCTTGGAACTGAAAACACGTGCTCCTCCAACTTAGCAATTTCATCGTAGCTGTCCATGCTAGATTCACCCTGTCCGAAACTTGGAATTTTGTACTTTGAGGCTCCCTCCTGTTGTCTCATTTGCACCTCCTCTTGTTTAGAAAAATTTAGCCTCATTTCTGCATCTTTTGCAGCCAGCTGCTGGGCAAGGCTCTCTTTAAATTGCCTCCTTTGGGCCTCCCATTCCTGCTCCCTTATCTGAGCTTGGTAAACTTCTTGTTCTTGTTGCCAATCGGTCTCCTACTCATGAAGGTAGGCCTGATAGGCCATCTCTTGTTGTTTTTGATCATACTCCTGTTGCCTCCTAAGCTCTTCCATCTGCCTTACGATGTCTGACAGCATGTCCTTTGTGTTATTCATGTTTTTCTTTATATAATTAAACTCTTGGAGCTGATTTTGGACATCCAAATGTGGATTCAAAGACTGAGCAGGGGTGGGTGGGAGGTAAGCATGTTGAGCATGCTGATAGGCTGCTGTTGCATGGCTGTTTGGGATTAAACCAGCAGTATGACTGGCCTGATATGGCTGATAGGGTGATTGGTTGACAAGATTTTCATGAAATTGAAGTGGGTATACATGGTAACTACGAAAATCTGTCATCTCTACTCACATGTATGCTAAAATTAGAATATTCAACTTATAATTGAAACATACTAGCACTGAACTTGTTGAAACCAGTAGATTTGCTCGGAGTCGCGAGGTATGTAAAGAAAATGCCTCCAAAACGCTGAAACCACTGCTGCACGCACCAAACAGCAGCAATAAAGTGTGTAAATATGAACTGAGGAGCAGTTCACTGTCCCACCGGGCTTGCCAGAAACTGTTATCACCTGAAATTGCACCCTTGTTGAACCTGATGTTCAACACCTCAGTGTAACATGGGAAGACCTCCAAAGCTGTGGGTCACTTATAGATAGAGGTCAACCTCCGGAGAAGGCTGACTTCCTTTGCTGTCACCTAACTACTGATTCTGTAAAGGGAAAGGGAGAAGGAGAATGCATAAAAATGAAAATTAAATCCTAAGGTGATACACCGAGCTGATAAGAAAAATGAGATACTCAATTTACACTTGAAAACTGATGATGGATATGGGACTGCACAACAAGATTCTATGGATTATGCATACAAACAGGTTCGACATGTACAGACTTTTAAGAAGGAAAAATAGACTTTCACAAATTAAAAGCTCATGTGCAATTGAGTAAACACAGTTTATAACCTACATGATACCACTTTTGCAAAGAAAGGCATGCTAACATGAAACAAAGCTATAAGGAAAAGAAATATTTCACTAAGTAGCTTGATGAATCACTTAAAAATGCACAATACTTCACAAGAACCAGAAGGCAAAAAATGAAACATCAATAGTAATCAAGGTAAATTTTATATAACATGCTCCAAAATGAGTTACAAAATTTTGCTAATCTGAGAGAGGACTGTAAAATTCATAGACTTTCGAAAAGCATCCGGAGAACTCCCGAACTCTAGGCAAAAAATGCCTTATATACAAAAGTAAGGTCAGCCCCTTAGGGCTTACAAAATATTTGGCTTCGAAAAACTATCCTAAGATCTTTTAGATGAAGTTAATGCCGAAGCTTGCGTGTCCTTGCTGTGTGTGTCGGTGTGAAAGATTGCCTTTAGGGGAAAACTTTCTTGATCTTTCTGCAACCACTGCATTCACTCTGATTCTGGCATCGTGTCTTGCTCGAAACAACTCGGCTGAATGCCTTGAATGCCTTGAGCTCACTCTGATTCGCGTGGCATTCATCTAGGGTTGACATTCTCTGTTCTGCCACGGCTCGCCTCAGCTCCCTCTGGTTGGTCGAGCGTTTTCCATGCGGGCTTTGCAGCTGGTCAAAAGTTTTTTTGAAAAGAATCGCATCTCGACGAGACACTGAAAGTGTCTTGTCGATGCGATTATATCATTTGGCAACAATCAGCGTAGTATGTGACAGTCGATGAGAGTTCATATTGAGCTCTATCAGTCATACCGATACCACTGAGGTTGTCGGCAAGACACAATTCTGTCGCTGGGATATCATGGCGAAAACTCCATGCTTAGCGAAGGCATCAGTTTCAGAGAGACCCACTACACTCAGCGAGACCTCCTGGCGATGACCTCATTCTCTTGGCGATGAACCTACTTTGCATCCTGTCGGGGAGACATCCCTACTTCGACATAACTTTATGCCGATGTCCTCGGTCTCGGCGAAATCTTTCTGCTGTTGGCGAGACTCCTTCTACCGACCAGACCTCATGGCGAACTCCTTTTGTTTGCCCGAGCTCACTTCACTCCGCCGAGAGCCATCTTGCTGTCGGGGAGACATCTGGCCTTCGGCAAGACATTATGCCGATGGTTGAATCTTTCGGCGATCCTGAGACCCCTCGTTAGTCACCGAGACCCTACGCCGCATTGATTTTGTCTTGGCGAACTCCCTCCTTTCTGTCGGCGAGACTCCCGCTGAAGGCAAACATATCGGGGCTCCTTCTATCTTTCGACGAGACACATTTGACCTCGCCTAGACATTACGACGATCCCTTCGTCTTTCGCCGAAGCTATCAAATCCAGCTGAGGCTCCTCATCTTCAGCAGGGGTTGATTGATGTCACCCCGAACGCACTTTATTCTATCGAGCTCTTCCTTCCTTTCGGCAAGACTTTGGTAAGTCGCCGGGAACTCATGGCGATGGCTTCAACTCTTGGCGAGGCCCCTCTGTTGTCGGTGAGACTTCTTTATCGCTGAGACTCTTGCCGGTCGGGAAGACATCATTACTTCAGCATGACTTTATGCTGATGTCCTCGGTCTCGGCGAAATCTTTTGTGAATGTCACGCCGAATTGTGCCTGGAGATGGATCCCAATCACTGTGACATCAAATAAGTCTTGTCGATATGATCTTTCCACTATCGTCAAGACCACGTGAACGTCATGCTTAAAGTTGCCTATATGTAAAAACAAATCGTTATGACATCAGAAATGTCTTGCCGATAGGCAACACAGACATTTCAAAAATGGATCGGGGGGACCCTTCCATTCTCATACCGATATGTTCCCTGGTTTGAAGCATTCGGACCTAATGGAACCCCTGTCACATGATATTCTGCCTGATTGAGCCTGAGGGTAAAAATTAGGTAACAATAACTACATAAATATATCAACAATTACCCCAAACTAAATAAAATTTTACATTAATAATATTTTCACCATTATAATTGTATACATATACCTTCTACGGGACGGTGCACATGCACTCCAAGCTCTCATGAAGTTCGTTTCGTGGAAGAGCCTCCACCCTAGATTGTCCGGTTATTTGAGATACCTATACACTGTATACTGATTGTGATCAATGGCGGACCAAAATATACTTTCATAATCCTTTAGACATTTTTATTCTTTAGAATTTTATCTTTCTAACCACATACCTCCAATAAGCATAAACAGAATGCTGAGAAGACATGATCACAAAAGGGAATCAAAGCTTAGAGTGTGTGAAATAAGCCTGACCGTGTACTTCAAATGTTGTCTTTGGACTCTTGTTTAAGATCAATGCTCCACAAGCCAGGTTCCCAGTACGATTTGTAGCTTTCCACAAAAAGAACTGGCATTGTATTCCCGGGAGATGTCCTTGCCATCTATGGCCCTCTCTATTAGAAGAATAACATCACTCAAAATAAAACAGAAATAGTACACATTGATCCTGTTTATCACAATGATCAAATGACAACAACGTTCAATTCCTAGCTGGGCCATTTAGGGTTTACAGTGTATCATCACGTTTACAGACAGCAGTCCCTGCATGGAGACGAGATCTGGACAGAAAATATATGGACAGATGTGACTGGTTTTTGTTTACGGGTTCCTTCGGGTTACATTATGCCATTTAAATCTTCCACAACACTACCTATTTTCATTACATTACTTATAACTAATAAAGTTTTGCTTATTTGGCGATTATATATTTGTTTCAATGGTATGAGTAAGGCACGTAAACTGTTTGACAAAATGTCTTAAGGAAATCAGGTTTGTATGAAATGCCACGAGTACATGATTTGTTCAAAATGGGATTTTGTGGATTTCTACGATAGCAGACTATACACGAAAGGGATTTGTTAGAATTATTTTAAAAACTTTAAAGCAAATGCGATTGGCAGCTGAAATGCCAAATTTCATAATATTCGCTAGCCTCCTCCCTGCGTTTGCCAATACAGCAACTAGAGCACGGACATCTATCAAAGAGAACAGAAATTTCATCGGAGGTTGTAGTTACGGCAAAATGAGCATAGACAAGCACACGAACTGTTTGACAGAATGCTTCAAAGAAAAGTGATCTCCGAACATGATCAGTTTGTTGTCATAGGAAGTGATGGTTTGTTTAATTTTTCTTAGCAATGATGAAGTTGTAATTTTTTTCATTCATTCATTCTGGAGAATCCTTTCGTTGATCCAACCAAGTACATGTTAGAGCAACTGTTGATAAGAGCTACAGAAAATGCAGGTGATGCTCAGGAACTCTCTTTATCATTCCTATTTGACATGTAATTTATTAGCTGTAGTGTGAGTTTTATTTTTGCATACAAATTGTATATATTTGCTTGCATCAGTTAGAGAACTTTTATGTGGAAAATCTATTTTTACACATATGTTATAGAATGTTGAGCATATGGGCTTTGTTCACTGTTAAGTGGGAAGCAAATGAGTTAAATCGCACTATTGAGTTCATTCTATAGTCATATTGTTTGCACAAACTATGTATGCTAAACACTGGACTGGAGATACTTAGCATCTGAAAACTCAGGCTTTATCATTATGTGGAGCTGGAGCTTATTGTAGTTGTTTTCTGATTTACTGTGGCTGGTCGCTTGCAGGTGTGACTATAGAACAGTTAATGAATATCCATTCTAGCCGAGAGTGGAAGTATCATGGTGATGTAACTGTAGTAATAATTTTACTAGTGAAGAAGCAGCGCACATAAACAGCATCAACTTCCTTCTAGAAAATAGAATTTCAGTACGCCAAAGTTTTCCTGTGAGTTACAGAATTTCAAGCTAGGCTATTTCTTACATTTAAATAAAGTCACCAGAAGATGTGCGTTGAAACAGGATCCGTACCCCTGAATTCAAGAATGGTGATTACTAAGAGGTAATACCTGGATGACTATACATTGCTTATATGCCTTTCAATCATGCAACGGACTTAAGTTAGAAAACAAGATTGATGTTCTAGTAGAGATTATGGGAACTATGAGAATCTCAACTTGCCTCCCGAGTTTGATCTTCTTTTGAACGCTGATGTTGGAACGGCTTGTCATTTAGAGATTCAAGCATATATGTTGTTCAGAAGGAAATCATTTTCCGGGCAAAGTTCGACCGCACCCATGTCTGCTTTGCCCGAATCAATGACAGCTATGGATTACCCATTATTTCTTCTTTGGAATTGCGGCTTCTCAATCAAAGCATTTTTTGGCCAGTTAACCAAGATTATGCACTTTTTGAGGTTGGCGTTCAGCAATTTTGGAGTTCTAGTACTTGACAGAGACAAACGGTAAGGTTTCCATACTATCCATGATCTGATTGAAATTTTCTGAAACAAGGGAAAATTGGTTTTGATATACGAACTTTTAGGTGAATAAACCAAACGTTGGGCAAAAAAATTGATAACCACTGAAGATTTTTAATATACTTTTGTAACTTGGAGTGATTAATTTCTGGACTTATTTTAGTTAATGGCAATGCCATTGAAAAGACAGAGAGGTATCAGAGCTCCAATACTTCTCGAATGATCAAATTTAATAATATTTTGCATATATTAATACTATTACAAATTAATACTACAATGTTAAGATTTTTAATTTGGATTTCATTTTGAATTGCTTTTAGTACATCTAGTGAAAATTCAGAATGTTTTGCATCAATGGTATCTTCAATATTATGAACTCTTTATTAACTAGAGTTTCCCACAAATGGCATCATTTATGATGTATTTCATAAATGTTCCATAAATCAATTTTTTTAAAAAGAAATATTTCTGATGGATTGTTTTCAATATTTATTATTAAATTGGTTAGAAATTAGAAATGTGCAATTTATATGTTCTTGCTTTGTACACCTTCTGCGTGCAGTTTTAAAATCAGCGTTGTTTTGTAAGATTTTACCTAATCAGGTTTCAGAATGGGATTAAGATATGGTAAAGCAGAAGAATCAGTTTAACACCAGCCATTATTTTTGCTAACTACTGAAAACATTGATACAAGATTTTTTCCTTCAACCAAAAAATTTATCAATAAAATATTAGAGAAACCTCTCTAAATGGAAATGCCTATTTCCTTCAAGCATTAACACAATCACATCACTGTCATTGCTAGAAGTGAACCACTTTGTTTAAAGAAAATCCAAAATTCACTTGCATGTTTACCATGTAAATGCAAGTTATGGCGGTCTACATGAAAATGCTTGATCAAGAAAAATTCAAAATATTGAGAAATGCTTGATCAAGAAAATTTCAAAATATTGAGAAGAAGAAAAAGGTGTAGCCAGAGTTCTCGGCCATTTAGTTCCTTCTCACATGTTGGCAGAAATTATTTCAATTTAAAAATACGCTTCTCTTAAATGGAGGCTCTCAAAGTGGCAACAATAGGCATGATCAAGACTTCGTATTTGAACGTTTTCCCTTCTACACCGATAAGAGTTCTGGCCGAAATTATCTCAATTTTGAAATATGCTTCTCTTAGATTGAGGTACTCACACTGGCACCAGCAACCGATTTGAAAGTTTTCCCCTCTGCACTGATAAGAGTTTTGGCAGAAATTATTTCAATTGAAAACAGTGGCACCAAAAGCAATGATCAAGACTTCGTATTTGAAAATTTTCTCTTCTGCACTGATAAGAGTTTTGATTGGTGAGATAAGCTTTCACCACCTTGGTACTAAGAATCAGTTCTATGCCTGCAGTATCGGAATTTGCATATCAGCTATGTGATCCTAAAATCCAGATAGTGCAAAGATGGTGCAAGTATATGGTTGATCTCATGGATAGATGGTTCAGGTATATGACTGATAATATTGCATCTAAACACTAAAGTAGTGTTAAGTGACAGAAATCCTGTTACATTATGGTTTGGTGGATGCCCTTACCCTGTTTGTCAAAACCGCTGGAACTGCTGCAGCGCAGCTCTTGTTTTGTAGAGCCTTTTAATGACTTTTACTAATAATTTAATGTTGTTATCTTTTCAAATAAGAGAAGATTGCGGAACGGTAGTATAAAAATTTATGAAGTTTTCCTTGTAACGCATTTGGTTCAATATATTTCAAAGCAAATTCATTAAATATGCGAAGTCCATTTGACTTAATGAACACGATTAATTTGTGAATGAAGGAATTCGATGGATTTAGTCCCCAAATTAACTTTTCGCATGCATTGGCGCACCTAGTTTTCTAACTATTTCGACTTCTTTCTCCCTCTGCACATGGTTTTACATAGTTTATTAAATAAAATCCCTGTAGGTTTATATTTTGTTTAATTAGGCAACATTATGGTAAAACTACTTTAATGAATTTATAGGCAGAATGTAAATCGAGAAGCAAGAAGGGTTTGAAGTTTAATTTCAGATCTGTCCGCAAAGATTTGAGATCGGATCATGCAGGGGCATCCATCTGATCGCGGCGATTCTAACAAGTTCGATTACGTGTAAATTGGAAACTTTTTGACATAAATTTGCAGGATTTTTTTCGGAACCTATAGTTGGAAATGAGTCTGAAAAACTCACAGTACCAGGATTTTTTTTTTAATACGAGCAGGTGAAATACTTGGAAGTCCGCGCGATTCTAAAAAAGGTGCGCCTCAATGCATCTCTTTTTGTTTTATGTTTATTTTGAATTAAGTCATTGTTTCGAGAGTTCAGTGAAAAAGACAAAAACTTTATAGTTGCCTAGAAGACTGAAAAATAGGAGTAAGATTTTTTTTAATACAAGATTCGTTGGGCGTTTCAGCATTTTTGTGCCGAGGATAGGAAGCATTGAGCGCTCGGCCACCGAGGAATACAGATGGCATAACAATGTTAGAAGATTCTTTGCATTTTTGTTCGTTTTCAAGGCTTTCAACTTTCCTCTCTGAATATGGGGATAACGCACTCGAGGAATACAGATGGCATAACAATATTAGAAGATTCTTTGCATTTTTGTTCGTTTTCAAGGCTTTCAACTTTCCTCTGCTGAATTTGGGGATAACTCACTCGTCGCACTGAAGGTTCGACAGAAATATCAATATCTCCTGCTTCAGTCATCCGATTTGATCCTGTACAACGCTGCCAAAACGATTCCACCCGGTAAGAAATTTCATAAACTTGTATTCATTGATGAAGAATTTTATAATTGCTCAGCGTCCAAGTTTTGAAAGGGCGGTGAATTATTAGAATACACCGTTGCCTGAAAATATTCTATGACCTACGCAAAGTATAATTTGCGGATGTGCCAAAAGCAAAGAGGAGGAGAAGACAAACACAGAAAAATATGAGGACATATGTAGAAACCTACTTCAGTGTTGAATCCATTTGGGCATTGATTTGCCTGACAGCCTTATTATTGTTTCTTCCTTTGGTTCTACCGCCTCTTCCTCCCCCTCCTATTATACTGTTGCTCGTTCCTGTTATCATTCTTCTCGTGCTCCTCATAATGGCGCTGATGCCTTGTAATGTCTCCGACATGGTTGTGTGTTCCATCTGATAATCCCGCCTTCATTCAAATTAAATGTAAAGCTTCAGGATGATACAATAACGTGACTGCAAAAGGGTTTTGATAAATTGAACAAGATACTGGAGCAAAGGTTGCATGAGAAGGAGATTGACAGAACCTTTGAGGAGTATCAAAGGCAATCTGATGCTTCCAAATCTGATGTAACTTTTAACCATTACTTTGATATACTTAGAAAATGGTACAGAAGATAGTTGAAACAAAAACAAAATGGAAGACTGACAGCTCTCCAAGAGTATAGAGCATAGGAAAGAATTTTGCATTCTGAAGTCAAAGAAAAAGCCTACTAAACCCATATTTCTAAGGAAAGAAGAGAGATCAGAAGCAGAGCAACAACAAACTCAAAAAAAGATCACACCTCAACCACTTACAACAAAGAAAGCAGATGACTACAGCAGAAATGAATTCAGGAGGAAGGAACTATATTTTTCTTGCAAGAAGCCATGGGAACTTGGTCTTAGATGCCTTGGCAAGGACCAAGTCCAATATATTGTAGTGATATAGTATGATGATTCAAATCCTCCAGAATCAAAGTCACAACAAGCCTGAAAAAGCAGATGATTGAGCATGAGGCAAATAAAATTCTCTAGCAAAAGAGGAAAGGTTTAAACTAGAGGCACAACAAGCTATAGAGGAGCAAAAAGAATCAGTTGTTGGAAATATAGAAACTCTATTTAATCACATTCCGCATTTGCATATAAGATAACTATCATGTAGAGATATGTTTGTTCATATATTTTGTCTATTTAAAGGATTTTTTGATCCATAAATTATATATATAGAAATCTATTGAAAGCTCTCTAATTTTAACAATTGGTATTAAAGCAAGGCTCTATGTTAATCAAAGATATCATTTTTAAAATTAAAAGGTTGTGAGAATTTATTTTCTACAATAGATTTGTTTTTAAATGAGTAGTAATTTAAGCTTATAACTGAAGGAAATAAATTTGTGATTTAACATAAAGAGAAAGCACATATTGAAATATAAAACTTTGGTACTAATAACTATTAAACCAAAGAGAAGCTTGTGCAAAATTATTATTAAAACCTTAACTTAATATAATATAGAAGTGAGAATCATTTTTAGTGGGTTAGCATTTTTTAATTTTAATTTTTTAAAAAGAAGTTTGACATAATGATAAATGATATATTGGGTGTCATCTATATTAAGTTGCTTGGTGTGATAATTATGGAGAATGACATCATCGGATGATTTTTTTTTCTTCTTTTGTTAGACTTACTTCCATTGTCAATGGAACTACAAGACATCCAACAAATGTTTGTCTACAAGAAGAATTTGATAAGTAATCATGTCAAGCATTGGCCTTGATAGACTTGTCTATTGGTAGCACATTGATAGAAAATATGCAAAATGCAACCACACGATGTAATCATCACAATCTTTGAGCATAAGAATGATGTAAGAGTACCACATACTTTGGACTTAATTATACAATTTAAGAATGGGTGGATCCATAACTATCTGGTAACTAAGCATCTCTCAAAGATCAAGGGTATTTTAAATCATCTATTTAATGTAGGTGAGACTATCACCAATAAAGATCCCATCTCCATAACTCTTAATAGTTTGTCAAAGTCATTTGAGAATTTCAAGGCTACACTTACATTGAGCGAAAAATTGGCAACCTTGAAATTCAATGCTTTGAAGGGTCTATTATTGCAACATGAAGAAATGCTTACTAGAGATAATGAAATTGAATGAACAAATGCTTTTTCCTCTAAGTTCAAGGGAAAGATATTGGACACTTCAAAGAGAAATACATCTTATTATGGATAATGATGAACAAAGAAAAGGAAAAGTTTGCCATTATTGCAATCACCTTGTTCATTTCAAGTGGCAATGCTTCAAGAAAAAGAAAGATATGAACAAAGTTAAACAAGACGGTACAATGGTTGACTTTGATATTGAAAAATATGGAGAAAGTTACAAACTGTTTTTAGTAGATGCTTCCAAATATGTAAAAACAATGATTTTTGGATCGTTAATTCAAAGTGCTACTTGTCACATGACTAGTGAATCAACAACTTTCAAGAAATGTAACAAAACAATCAAGATGTACTATTACATTGGGAGGTGATTCAAAACTACATGTTGAGGGAGTTGGTAGAGCCCCTCTCAATGTTCCAACCAAGATAAACCATGTTTTGATAATGTTTTACTTGTTTTAGGACTAAAGATTTTTTTGATCTTAGTCAACCAAATCATTGGCAAAAACATGAATTTTTTTATTTTTGAACAAGGAACTTGTAAGGCATTCGATAGCAAAGGAAAAGTGTTATGTGACACATATAGGAAAGGAGGGCTATTTTATTTGAGGACAAACTCCTCTAAAACCTTAATTTCAACTATTTTTTCAAGAAATTAGTTGTGGTATGGAAGGCTTGCCATATCAACCTTAAGACACTAAAGGAATGCTTATTTAAAATATAGTATATGGTTTTCCACCCATCACTATACAAAAGTATGTCTATGAAGCCTATGCTATGGGAAATATCATAAAGAAAAGTTTGATTTTGGCAAAGCTTGGAGAGCTTCCAAAAAGTTGGAGTTAGTTCATTCTAATCTTTATGGACTAATGAAGACAACATCCATTGGAAAATCTTGATATGTAATGACAATCGTTCATGAATTTACTTGAAAGCTATGGGTCTAATTTCTAAAGAATAAGTTTGAAATGTTTAATGTTTTGAAGAAATTTGTACACCAAGTTGAGAATGAATATGAATAAAAAATTAAAATGCTAAGATCAAATAATGGGGGAATATACCTTAGACAAATTTATCAACTTTTACAAACAAAAAGGAGTCAAGGTGCAACTCTCAACTCTATATATTCCAAAAAACAATGGTGTAGTTGAAAAAGTGAATAAGAAACTTCAAGAAAAAGCTAAATCAATGCTCAAGCTTGTAATCTTGAAGGTAAGTTATGGGGAAAAGTAGTTCATAAAATGATTTATTTGATTAATTGAAGTTTGACTAAAAGCTTGGAAAGCATCCCTCCAGAAGAAGCATGGTTAGGCAAGAAACCATTGGTTAGGTATTTGAAATTTTTTGGGAGCATTGATTATAAAATCATTCCAAAAGAGGAGAAGAAAATTTGATCATTATCTAGTAAAAATGCATGCTCGTTGGATACAATGACTGTAACAAATCCTATCAATTGCATTATCCAAAGGAAACAAACTTCACATCTATAGAGATGCCATTTTTGAGGAAGATTGTCACCTTCCAAGTGTTCCCCATATTGTCTAACCAAAGAGAAAGATAATAACTATCAACATACTCAACCAAAAAGGCTAAGCTAGAACAAGAAAGAACTATTGAATCAATAGAAGAAAGAGAAGGAATTGATGAACCAAATTCAATATCATCGTCAACTACACTATCATATTTCTCTAAGGAAATCAAAATGGCCAAGGAAAACACCCATCAACTTTCAAGGCTATAAGTTTAATCATGCATCAATCGTAAATATTCTAAGTGCTCATGAACCAAGCTCTTTAAGGAAGCAATAAAAGAAGGAAAATGGTAGAGTGTGGTGAACTAATATATGCATTTAATTAATTGGAACCACACATGGGAGTTGGTAGCTTTACCTCTTTGGAAAGAAGCCATTATTTGTAAATGGGAGCTCAAAATCAAGATAGAATATGATGGCTTAATTGACAAGCATAAGGCATGATTGGTAGCTAAATGCTGCAAACAAATTGAAGATGTTGATTACAAGGAAACCTTTGCTCCAGTTGAAAATATGATCATAGTTAGAATGTTGATAGCACATTTTTCCTAGCACAAGTAGAGAATCCGCCAAATGGATGTCAATTTGACAGAGGTATATGTGACACAACCTCTTGTTTTTTTTGGAAAAAGAAAGGAACATATGTATGTTGTCTAAAAATGGGCTATATGGTTAAAAAAATCCCCATGAGTGTGGTACTAAAAAAATTATAAGTACTTTCTTTAGAAAAGTTTTCAAAAATATGTTGTTGATCCAAATTTGTACATTAAAATTTTTAATCACAAATTACCATTCATTGTGTTGTATGTTGAATTTCTCATTATTGAGAATGATCAATCACTTATAGATGAAGTGAAATAAGATATGAAGTCTAGTTTTGAAATGTTTAATCTTGGATTACTTAATTACCTTCTTGGAATTGAAGTGTGACGAACAACTAGAAAAAATATTCCTCTCTCAAATGAAATACACCTAAATTCGCACACAATTTAAAATGCAAGATTACAAAGCTTCATCAATGCCAATGGAGATATGAACTAAGTTGGCTGAAGACTTAGATGGCAAAGTAATTAAATAAACACTAATAGGAGTTTAATAGGTTTTTTGATTTACTTGACTACCACTCATCCAAACATATCTTATGCAATTGAAATCTTGTCTTGATTCATGAATCATTCAAAATAAAATCATTGGTTAGTTGCAAATCAAGTTTTGAGATATCTCAAGAAACACACAAATTTGGATTGGAATATTTGAAGAATGAATATTTAAACTTTTTATTTTTTATTTTTTTAGGTAGGTTGCATAGACTCTAAGAAATCAACTCTCAACCACTAATTCAAATTTGGAGCTGCGATTGTTTTAGAAGTTGTAAGAAGCAACCTAATGTTGCATCATCATCTAATGAAACTAAGTACAAGGTAGTTGTTGTAGCAACATGCAAAGCAATATGGCTTAGACAACTTATTAAGGATATTTGTAACCCACAACCTAATCCCATGATTATGTATCAAGATAATCAAAGTGTGTTGAAGATGTCCAAGAATATAATGTTCCATACTCACACAAAGAATATTGAAGTATATCATCACTTCATTCATAAGCATGTCCTCAATAAGGAAATTGAACTAGTTTGTCCTCCAACCAATGAGTAACTTGCATATGTCTTCACCAAACCCTTGAGTAGCAATAAGTTTTGATACTTTCAAGAAGTTATTTGTGTTATTTTTTCTTAATTTGTATATGGCTAGCCTCCATCATCTAGTCATTCTTTGTGATGAAACAATATTTATGGGGGAGTGTTGGAAACATTAACTCTATTTTATTACACTCTATAAGCATCTATTACATATATAGACAAAAGTGTCATTTAGAGACATGTCTATTCATATGGGTGAAATCACAATACCGTGTCACTTTTGGCCAATATGGACATTTATATCAACATTTTTAACTAAATATTTACCTTTTGAGACCTATAGTAGCTACATTGTTAAGAATTTGAAGATGATGCAAACTATTGATTTGTGGCAATTTGTGTGTAGAAAGAGTGCCAGGGCAAAGCTTGAATTCATGCTAGTTCAGATCTGTTCGTTTCACTCTATTTTGGTATTAATGAACGGAGGCACATGCAAACATTCGAGCACCAATCACTGCCTTTAAGTCGAGCTCCCAACAATTAATCGGCGGGGTGTTCTTGTGGGAGGATGAAGCCTATAATTCCCCCCCACTCGATGAACACCCACCCACCCCAACTATAGCCTCCCACCCACCACAATCTTCTATATCCGGGGGTTTGCCTAGAACCCCCGACTTCCTATATCCTCCCACCCACCACAATCTTCTATATCCGGGGGTTTGCCTAGAACCCCCGACTTCCTATATCCTCCCACCCACCCCTTAATGGCTAGCCTCCCACCCAACTTAGGCTACCGTAACCTCAAATTCCCCCCCACCCGATGAACACCCACCCTGCAGGGGTGGAACTATACTATATCTTCCCAGGGTGGGAGGGAATTCTAGTTCCCTATAATCCCCCCCAGCCCCCCCTTCAGGGAGGTAGATTCTATTAGCTTGCTAGCCCCTTGAGCGCTTCTAACTAGGGGGGTGGGATGGTAGGATAGGTCTTAGTTGAGAATTAATGCAGTAGATTAATTAGTTCATTAATGTGGTAAATTAATCAGTTCATTAATGTTCCTGCTAGCCCTTAAAATAGTAGGGGGCTACTTTAATCTTTCAACATCTCCTTTAATAACTAGTTTTAAAGTATAAACAACATTTTCAGAAAGTAGCATTCATGTTGTCAAACATAACTTTTTTTCTAGAAAGGATAAAATTCTAATTTTTAAAATATAGATTCTTAACATCAATATCTAGGGCAAGGATTTTTTTTCATAATTTTTTGTTACATATATATTTTTAATTAATTTTTGAAGTCAGTGTAACTATAATTTGGACATAGGTGTATGTTGTCGAACATAACTTCTTGTGTATATATCGAAATGGGTGATCCCACAATACTAGTTTATAATTTTTGGTCGAATTGGACATTGAAATAATTTTTTCTAACTAAATCTTCACTTTCGGACACCTATAGTGGCTAAAACGTGAGGAATTTGAACATGATGCAAACTAGTGATTTGTGACATTTTTGCTGTAGATTCTAAATATATTTTTTTTCAAATTTTTTGGAATTAGATTGCACTTCTTTTTCCATCTCCTTCAAAAACTAGTTTTTCTCAATAAACAACATTTTTAAGGAGTGACGCTCACTGTATAACACATAAATTTTTTTCCATGAAGGATTAAATTCTATTTTTTTTGAATTTAGATTTGTAACTACGATATCTAGTGCTTCCAATTGGTTTTATAGTGTTTTATTGAATTTTTTTTCCTTAATCAAGTTTCGAAATCAAACTAATTACAATTCAAACATAGTCGGACCGTATAACGCATAATTTTTTTTGTATGTATCGAAATTCTTTTTTTTTGTTGGATCAAGTACTTCAATATCTGGTGCACTCATATTTTTCAATTTTTTTTGATAATTTGCTATTTTTCCACATGCAGAACAAAGCTTGATTTTCAATGATCTCCAATTTTAACATAAGGTAATGATCTCTTGATTGAAATAAATATACTATGATTTCTAATGAGTCCACACACTTGGAAAGTAATTATCTCAATGAAATAAGAAATCAACATTACATGCTGAGTGTGACAATTCCATACATAAAATAGACGTGTCAAAGATTACTAATGGTGTTTCCAATATTGAAAAGATGAAACTATTGCCCTGTGATCTAAGGGTTTACAAGTTAACTATATTGGTGGACATGAATTTGTGAAGGATTCTTCAATTGCTTCTTGTTCCACTAATGGTTTTGATTTTGAGAACAATAATATTGTTGTGCATCTCTAAAGTATGTCCAAATCAACAATGGAAGCTAATATAAAATGACATAGGAATCCTTCATCTCAAGTCCAAGATTGCTCATGTAAGATTGTGTGGTGTTGGAGTTGATAGTGAACCTCACAGCTCCTAGAAATAACCTACAACCAAAACTCCTATCACAAAAGAGAGAAAAATAAGATAGATTTGCTATGCAACCTTGAGAAGATGATTGATCCAAAAAAACATTTGATATTGAAAATGAATATGAATACTTATAAAAGAAAAAAATCTAGATCAAACCCTAGGTGAGGTTTATATTAAATTAATACAAGTGTCCTCATCCTATGCTATGAGACAACATGACTTAAATATAGCTCAATTTAATAATAAAAAATACTCCTAAGTTTAGCTTAAGTGAATAAAGTAAAAAGGGGCCTAATAAAAAATTAATTATTAGGTGATTTCCTATTTACTCCAACACCCCCTTAAGATCAACTTAGTGAGAAGCTAAAATCCTAATGATGAATGCAAAATGGGTCCCAACTACAAGGCTTGATGACATACCCATGTACAAAACAATGAATCTCTCATAACTACAAAAAAGGAGAAAACCTCATGGGAAAAATCTCCTCTCCAAAAGAGAGAATGAAATAAATGCACTAGTGAAAGAAGGATAGAAGAGGACTAGATATGACCCCCCAAGGATTGCTTCTATCACATAAGTACAATAGATTTCCCCCCAATAGAATAGAGAAAATGAGGATTTGAATCCCCCATAAAGAAAAAGCTCATATGCCAATGTTGAAAGCCTAAAGATAAAACATGATCTATTGCCTACAAAAAACATTTCTCCCCTTAGGAAGAAACAAACCCACTAGTGATTGGAAAGCTATTCCCACAATTTGGATGAATATGGAATCCAATCTAAATGATGTATGCATCTAAAAATTTCTCAAATGTCCACATGTCAAATGTGATGATGTTTATCCATAATCCTATGAAGATTGATGTGAAACAAGCTCCAAAGATAATGATGATGTTGGGCTAACAATGATGATGTGGCTGTTCTCAAAATAATCTTTAAACTAATCCTCCAAATCTGCAATTTGAGACTCCATAAACAAGGATGATATGTTTGCGAGATAGGAATCCCAAGTAGCTATGTTAGGAAGAAGACAAATTTCTTGCTACAATCAAATCAATAAGGACCATGAATGTGGTGATTGCAAGCTGACCAAGAACAACATAAGATGGAGATTGGATCTCAATATGAAGAGAAAGTCTTTGAACCATTCAAACATGCAAGACCTGTGACATACTCAAGATCCTTTAAAATATCATCATCAAAGGGTATGCAATCTGCATGATCAAGGGGAATGAGACAATTTACAGCAGGATCGTCTAAGAATGGAGATATGAGGGTCTCCCGAAGTCTAGTCCAAAGTGTTTGGGTACAATCAATGTCTAATACAACACACTTAGTGTCAAGATCAACACTAGAACAAATCACTCCTACAACATGACCACTTATAGTACCCCATGCTGATCTACTCCCTGGTGTGTTTGGTGCAAGTATGAGTGTATACGTATAAGGAAAAATATTAAGCCACCTAAGATGTGTCAAGATGTCATTTTACCAAGACCCATAATTATTCATTTCTAGGTTGACCACAAAAGGATGAATAGAAAAATCCATGATACTTCAAATGATTAAATCAGAGACTGATAATCTCAATGCATGTAAAATAGATCAAATGAACTTTTCTCATGCAAACAAATAATTTCCAAGTGCCAAGATGTCTAAATAATTGACCACATTGTGAAATCACAAAAACTAAATAAAAAGTATAGGGATTTTTTTTGGAAAATATGTATGGACAAATATGAAGAGTTCTAAAATACCTTTCTAACATCACAAAAAATTCAAAAATTATATATACATGTGAAAATTTATGAGCTCAGAAGCTAAAATTGATTATCTGACTTTAACATATGATAACTGATGAGAAATAAACATGTTCTTATAACAATTTTTGGAAAATTCGATCTCTATCCAAATATGACTTCAATGGATGAGATACAAGGTTTGGACTATAGCAACATGAAAATCTAAAACTTATATACAAACATGAAAATTAAGTTTCCTTACTATGAAATTACCATGAATAGATCCATCTTCTTTATGATGCCAAAAATCAACCAACATAAGATGCTTATAAACACTATGTTATCTAGTCTCTCTAGTCTCTATGAGCATCCATCTCTCTAATCTCCATGAGATCCACCAATCAATTTGTGCCAACTTCAAATTCAACCTTGAAAAATTATGAAGCTCCAAGCAAATGATTACTACTCAAAACCAAAGAGAACCAAAGAAGACCATTGTCAAAATTCCAACTATAGAATTAGGAACATATCATGACATCATGATCTAACATCCCCTCCTAGAAGATCACATGAAAATAACCATCCATAATCAAATGATGAATCAACATCATTACCAAAACTCCCATTGAACTATGTAACCTAACTCTCTAGGCATCATGATAACCATCTCATAACTGAAGATCCTCCATGGCCCCAACACAATTAAAGAACTCAACACCATGAGCTCCCAAAAGGTATTATACAACCACAATCTCCAAACCAAGAAGATAAAATTGCCACACATACTTTTCAATAGAATCAAATATGTCATTAAACTCTTACTACAATCTAAGTGCATAATTTGAGAGCTCTGTTGGCCTCCTACAATGATCTAACAACTAAGCCCTTAAAGTTGTGATTCAAAGATTGGACATATGATCTGAATATCCATCTTAATCATCATGAAGGTGCATTTAATTATCAACCCAGGGACGTAGACTTGAAATGGGATAGCACAGTATGTGCACTAGGAATCCATAGTGGCCATATTCATTCTACAACTAGAAAATACATGATGTTGAAAGTAAATTGCTTAGAAGGAAATAACATAAGTGTTGAACATCAACCATCAACTATACTGAACTGAAATGCATGAAAAAAATGGAAATCTAGGCATACAAACATGAAACTACTCTGTCTGCTTTGGCTACAAGAACAATCACATAATGAAATTCTAGTGGCTATAGGAACAGACAGTTGCCAGATTTGAAACTATTAGTAAATAGAAAATTAACAACTAAGTGAAAAGGATGGAATGCTCACCAAGTGGGCCCCCTTGGGTGAGTATCCCTTAAAACTAACTTAGATGCAACAAACTTGAAACTTCATTTTATTCATTGAAGGTAAGACTACAATAGAGCAATATGATAATTGTATTACTGAAAACTAAGTATGCGAGTACAATATCAGATCAATCGACCTTTTGAGAAGGGACGTTTGAGTCTTATTTATAGAAAGAAAAACTACTAACTAATTGCCTAGCAAGGTGGTCAACTCTAATAGATTAGGAGGACACCACTTTCGGGAAAGCATAGAAAGTGGAGAGGAAGTTGTGCATGCGTGGAATCTGGTCAAAATTGTTTGCCTCAACGCAGATCTAGCACAACAAAACCTCCTATATTCACTCAACAATCAATTGTGATCAATTAAAAGGTGGTTACAATTTTTAATTGAATGAGGAGTTTCCCTCCATTGAGAGTCTTCCCTCCATTGACCTTTGAACGACCACCTTTTTGCACTTGATGATGAAGGACCAATTGGTAGAATCTTCCTCAAATTTGTAGGCTCGAATTACATTTGCATAACAACATTAGCGCACACAACAATTACATATCCATAACTATCTTAAAGCAACATTCATCAATACACATGTAAAATCAGCATAGATAGTTCATAGAGCATGTCGATGTCATTTAAAAGGTCACATAGATAACTTATGTCCAATGTCTAAGGTTTGAGGAAATAACATGAAAATGTTAATAACCCAATATCAAAGTATATGACAACATCAACAAATTGACAATAAACTCCTATCAAAATTGAGCCATAAATCAGACTCATCACTCCACCCAACCTAAGGTTTTGCTGGTCCTCCAGCAGTGGAAGGGTTATTCCTTTGCTTAGTCAGTACCCTGAAATCTGCAACTACCAGCTACCCTACATCAGTTCTTGTAGTACGTGAATTAGGATCCCAGTAGAATCCTTGCTTGCTATCCAACCTGGTCCATCTCTGCTTCTCTGCAACTATATCATACCTATATAACTTATAATTTGGCACATGCCACATTAGGATAGGTGGCTAAAAAGTTAGGGGAAGCCATAATTTCCCCTTTGTCCTCCCAAGCTGTATATATCTTTGAACTCTTTTACATGCAACAACATAGTTCTATAGGGATTGAGGTTCAACGTATTTTAACTCATCAGTAAGGCTATTCCACCTTTGTGATAGATATCCCTTTACATATTCTCCTATAGTTTCTGCCATCTTCTCATTCTCTTTGTAAGCTTCCTCTCTCACATGCAGGACCTTCTGCTATAGCTTGGTCGTTAAAGAATTCTGTTCCATTCCCAGAAGATGTCTATAGGATTTCTAGATTTAGCCCTGACAGGTAGGGGAGCATTGAATTCTATTTGCCTATAGGCCCTATACTGCTGTCCCCAACTAGTCTCATTCTGTATCCATGACATAAATTCCCTCAGTTGGAGATCCCCAACACACAACAATGGATTCCAATCTTGGTCATGGGGTACAACATAGTTATGTAGATAGAGTTCACATAACAAATTTTTAATTTCAGGGGAAGAAACCTGAAAAGTCTGGAAAAATTCATGAGGGGTATCAATGGAAGGCTTCAAACCTGGCAGAATCTTTGACAATCTGAGAGAAATAATTTGCTCCTTCAAATATAGAGCATAGACCCTGGGAGGAGTCCTACATGCTATCATTTGTGGCACTAAGGCTACTACATTGTCCACCTTTTTCTTTAAAGCAACAATTTCCTTATTCTTTTCTTCAATCTCAACATCTCTCTTTTTAATCTCCTCCTTAAGCCTTCGTTTTTCATTTTTCCATTCTTCTTCCCTCCTCTGTATTTCTTTCCATAGGTTCAGGGCTACAATGCTCAAGGAGAAATAAGAGGGTCTATGAATTCCCACCATAAATTTCCCTAACACTGTTTCACGTTCAGGCATTGCTTCATGCTCTGTCATTGCTTCTTTCTCTTCATATGGTACCATCGACAGTGATTGTTCACTTGGCTCGTGCTGCAGGGGTTCTTTTTCTTGATGCAGGAACTCTTGCTCATGATGCAGGGATTCTTCATCATGCTGCAGGAGTTCTTCATCATGCTTTTGACTCCCAATTTGTTCTGTAAGGGTAGCAAGTTCTGCTAACCTTATGGTTTCTTGTTCCTCAAAGATGTCTTTTTCTTTAAAAATTTCCTTCCCCATTGGGGATTATGTGTTCTCTCCTAATGTTTTTTGAAGCCTAGGGCTCATTTTTGGAGGCATTGCAGCGGTTGGCCTAGCTGGCCTTATTTTTCTAGGAGGGTCCTCATGTTTCTCTTTGGTTGCAGGAAGAACAATATCATCCTTTTGTTTCCTAGAGCCTAATGTCCCTTCCTCTGCCGTTTTCTTTTTAGTTTTTCCCTTCCTTATTTTTACCTCCTTCTTGTATGCCTTAGTTTGAATTAGGGTTGCAAGTGGAACATCATCACAAGATTCTGAAGAGGAGCTATCATTGTTAGAATGTTCTGCCTCAGAGGAACTTATTTCTATGGTTTGCTTGGTTGTAGGAGGGTTTACACTAGGGCCTATACTAGAAGTTGAGGCTCCAGGAGTGGCTTCAACAACACTCATTCTCCTACTAGACCTACGAGGTGGAGGAAAAACCCTAGGTTGCAAATGCTCTAGTCTAATTTGATCAATATTAAAAAATCCTTCCCATGTCATATCAGACACATCATGTAGAGATTTTTCTACCAGTAATTTAATCAAACAATGGTAGGAGACAAAATTATCCCTAACTTTTTGAGTCTCTGCTGCCGTAATTGAAAGGAGGTGATATAACACATTCAGAACATTCATCCTTCTCCCATGCCTCATATGACTTAGGAGTTTGAAGTGACTAGAATGGAGATACTTCATAATGTGGACAACTACCTGCTTCCATGGCTCAGGCAAAGAGGTTCTCTTTGCACCTTGCTTGTCAACATCCAATGGAGGGTCACCAGGTTCAGTAAATTCAGCCCTAGCTGACCTGACATCTCTAGTAGTAGGGTAATTTTCACCATCAGCAGGAAACCTTGTCACCTTTGCAATTCTCTCTTCTGTAGCAATTACCTCCAACCCTTTACCATGGCCTTTCCTTTAAAGAGTTTCCGCGCAAATTCAAGCGCAATGTCTTCATCATAGCCGTTAAGCTTCAAGAAATAGTCTAACCACCCACAATTTCTGAACTCTTGTTGGGAAGGTGCATCTTGCAACATTGAATCATGAACCATGGGTTCATTTCAGATTAATTGCCCTCCCATTGTTCAACTATCCGCAATTCAAATGACTACTTCTACAATTTTCTTCCTGCAATCTCTCTTTGAAAGCCAACTTTTTTCTTTCCTACAATGCTATTGAATTCCAAATACCAATGACTAAGGCAATAAGGTGGTAAGGAATAATAAATGAAGGAGATTATCAAGAAAAATGGCGACGATTTGGTGTCACTTCACACATGCAAGCCATTACTTTGCTTTATCATTTGAAGTTAGCTCAATTCAAATTTGCTGACATGGACAAACATGAGTTGACACGTGGACATATGATTCACAATCCCCCCCAACCTAAATTTGAGCATGTGTCCTCCATGCGGGATGGTAATGACGAGTTGACAGAGTAGGGGAGAATTACATGCTATGATGAATATCTACATTAATTAACAGTAATTAAATGAATGCACTAAAAGATAATTAAGATGTAAGAAATTGATGTGCACGTACCTGAATTCTTGGAATATTTGTTGCAAATAATATGGAGGAAATACCGGTCACCTTTTAAAATGTCAGTTGAGAAATTATTGGAAGTGGAGATGAAATGAAGTGGAATTAAGTGATGGAAGAGAGAGAAAGGTGGAGATGGATGGGTGGACGAATGAATGAAGAAGTGGAGTGGACTTTCACATAAGTGGTAGTCTTTATTATGACAAGTTATGTACTTTAGCTAGCCAAAAGAAGGGACACTAGGTCCACTTCCTTCAGCTATAGGAAGTTCAAGTGTTGCATGTTGAGTGAATTGCTGTAGGAATTCCTCCTTAGAAGTTGGCTTGTGATACAACCTGAGGCGATGACCATTGAAAAGTAGCTTAAATCTGACAGGGTCAATGGTAGTGAGCTGAACAACACTGTTGGAGAAGACTTTAGCCACTTCATAAGGTCCTAGCCACCTTGTTTGCAACTTACCAACATTATCTTGGTATCTTGAGTCATAGAGAAGTGCCTGGTCACCTGGCTAGAACTTCTTGTCCTTTATGAATTTTTCATGCCACTTTATTCGCTGATTCTACACTATCTCTATGTGATGAAGTGTTGATTTCCTCATTTCATCCAAGGCATTTAGCTGCATGATCCTGTCCTTTTGTGCCTCAGTGATGTCCATTCCAAGATCCAATGTAGTCTTAAGAGTTTTATGTTCAAACTCTATAGGCATCATATCTATCTTCCCATACAACAACTCAAGAGGGGTGAAACCAGTGGTTGTTTTCCAACTGGTTCTGTAGGCCCAGACAAATTTTGGTAGCCTATTTGCCCAATATTTTTGATGAACAACCACTGTTTTGGTTAGAATGGCCTCATTTCCCTATTGGTCACCTCTGACTGGCCATTAGCTTGTGGGTGATAGGGAGTAGACTTTCTGTGCTTGATGTTGTATTCATTTACCAGTGCTGTAACAATGGTTGATGTGAATTGAGCCCCTTGATCAGTCACAATCTCTCTTGGAACTCCATAACGGGTGAAAATTTCCTCATAGAGGAATTCTGCAACCTTGTTATCCCTTGCATGCTTCATGGATTTAACTTCAACTCACTTAGTGACATAGTCAGTACACACCAAGATGTAGGACTTACCATTTGACGGCGGGTCAATGGGTCCTACAAAATCAAGTCCCCATTTGTCAAATGGTGTGATGACTACTTATGGAAATAGAGGCATCTCATCAGACTTAGTTGGCCGACCCAGTCTCTGGCATCTATCACACTTGCTTGTATATCTACTTGCATCTTTGTAAAATGTGGGCCAATAATATCCAGTATTCAAGATCTTTATTGCTGTCCTACTGGATGCAAAGTGTCCTCCACAAGGTTCATTGTCACATGTATGCAATATGTCATATGTATCATCTTCTCTCACACATCTCCTCATCACATGGTCTGGTCCAATGTAGAATAGGCAGCCTGCAATCCATGAGAAAGGAAAAGTTTTCTCAATGAGAACCCTTCTCTCTTTTAGAGAGAAATGAGGGGGAACTCTCCCTGTGACCAGATAGTTTGCTATGTCTACATACCAGGGTGTATGCACACTGATGGAGAACAAAGGTTCATCAGGGAAAGAATCATCAATGACCTGATTGTCCTCTGATGTAATTAGCCTATCAAGAAAATCTACTACAACATTTGCTTTTCCTGGTTTATCAACAATGGTGATGTAAAATTCTTGCATCAACAACCATCTTGCTAGTCTTCCTGTAATTAAAGGCTTATTCATCATATACTTTATTGATGCATGATTTGTGTACAAAGATTTGATATCTAGTGATGTATTGTCTGAATTTATTGAGAGAATAGATTACTGCCAGCATCTCCTTCTCTGTCATTGTGTAATTGAACTCAACTCCTTGCAAGTTTTTGCTAACAAAATAGATTGCATGCTCTATTGTTTCCTCCTTTTACCCCAAAATAGCTCCTATAGCATAGTCAGATGCATCTGTATGGATATGAAAAGGGAGTTCCCAATTAGGACCCTTTAGTACAGGAGCATGGGTTAATGCCTCTTTTAAAGTAGAGAATGCTTTGTCACAAGCTTTTGTCCACTGGAACTCAACATATTTGGTTAATAAGCCATAAAGTGGTGTTGCCATTTTCACTAAAATCCTTGATGAGATGCCTATAATAGCCTGCATGATCCAAGAAACTCCTAACATCTTTTTGTTTTGCAGGAATGGAAAGATTGGAAATCACGTCAATCTTAGCGAGGTCTACTTGAATTCCTTTGTGAGAAATGTAGTGGCCAAGGACAACTCCTTCCTGCATTAGCATGAAGCACTTTTCATTGTTTAAGGAAAAATTATGTTCTTCACATCTTTGTAAAACCTTTTTCAAGTTCCCTAATGCTTCATCAAAATCTGCACCGTAAGTGGTGAAATCATCCATGTAAATTTCCATGCATTCATGTGAAATGTCTGAGAAGATGCTAATGACTGCCCTTTGAAAAGTTGTAGGTGCATTGCAAAGACAAAATGGAAGCACTAAATAGGCATAAGTTCCCCAAGGACAGGTAAAAGTTGTCTTCTCTTGGTCCTCAGGTGCAATCTGTATTTGATTATACCCACTAAATCCATCCAAGAAAGAGAAGTACTTCTTTCCTGCAAGTGAATCCAGAACTTGGTCTATGAAAGGAAGAGGAAAATAATCCTTCTTAGTGGCAGAGTTAAGCTCCCTATAATCAATATAGACTCCATTTTCCTCCCTTCTTAGGTACAATCACCAAAGGAGAGACCCACTGGCTATCTGAAATGGGATAAATAAACCCTGCATTCAATAGCTTTTGTAGTTATCCTTTAACAATCTCCCTTAATGTAGGATTGAATCTCCTTTGTGGTTGTTGTACTAGTGTGATCTTCTCTGATGTAGATCCTATGTGTGAAGAGTTTAGGATCCAATCCTTTCATGTCATGGTAATCCCATGCAAATGTAGACTTGTGCTTTTGTAACAAGTCTGTCAGGACCAATTGCTGCTCCTGAGTAAGCTTGTTATTGATGTTCAAATACCTCCCTTCTGAGACCTGCACTTGTGTGGTTAACTCTACCATAGCCATTTCACCAATGCTTGACATTTTGAGCTCATGTGGTAGCAATGTGTGAGACATACCCATTGCTGTAGGAAGTTTAGCTGCAAGAGCATGTAAAAGTGTCTGCAATGGTTCAACAAAACCAAACTCAAAATCAGGGAATTCTTCATGTGTTTCATAGTTGTTATGAATTATATTGGATAATATGTCATCCTCTTGTTGTAGCTACAGGAAATGACTTCTACCTATCATCATGAGTTGTTCCATTGAATTGATCTCCTCAGCTTCTTCACCAACATGCGGCCAGACAGGGTTATCCATGTCATGAGATGGCTAAGCATGAGGATAAAGGGAAAGCTTCTTGGTACTTCTACCAATAGAAATAGTCATGTTCCTAGCTCGACATCCAATGTAGGCATTTGTTGTGGCCAACCATGGCCTTCCCAAAATGATGGGATACCCTCCTAATGAACCTTTAGGGGAAAGGATCATGAAATCTGCTAGATATTCCCAGGAATCTAGTATGACAACAAGGTCTTCTACTACACCATCAGGTTTGACAGTGGAACTATCAACAAGTTGCAAGACAGTAAGAGTAGGCTGCAGATTTGTAATGTTCAGTTGCTGCAGGATATCCCAAGTCATCACATTAATAGTTTCCCCCAAATCTACTAGATCATTCTTCATTTGGATCCCATTTATGATGACTTCAACTACATGACTTCCTGGGTCATTGTACTTAGGAATAGTTACTTTCCCAAGCATAATATCTGCCAACTGTCCTACCACATGGACAGTAGTGGGGTCTTTCTTTTTCCTACCAAGATTTTTGAGGCATGCTTCCTTGATTTCCTTGCTATATATAGGAACATCTTTTATGGCCTAGAATAAAGGTATCTTAAAAAATAAGTGTTTCAACTGATCTAGAATATCAAAAGTTGTTTCTTCCTTTGGTTTGACAACTTCTAACCTTTGAGGGAATGGTGGTTTTGGATCAGATTGCAGAACTGGTTTAGGATTGGCAGACACACTTGGTTGAGAAGGTGTTTTAGATGGATTTTGGGACTCTTCTTCTTCCACAAGAAGCTCAATGATGATAGGGGTGGAAGGAGACTGCAAAGTGGTTCCTGAACGTAGATGAATATCACTTACACTCACATAATAAGCAAGAAATTGATTAGGATCTAAAGAATAGATTGGTTGTTGTTGTGATTTTTTATTTGGGTTAGGTGTGGGTTGAGCTAGTAACTGAGTAGGTCTAGGTGTGCTAGAGCTTGAGTTAGGAGGAGGTATTATGGAAGGCTGCTGAGACTATGGAGGTGGCTGCATGTAACTAGTTGCCTGGTTTTGCCATTATTGTCCTCCCCTCCATTGGGATGTTGATTTCCAGTTTCCTTGAGGCTGCTGCCAATTCCCCTAATTTTTCTGCCACTGAGGGGGGTTGCTTTGGTAATTAGGCCAAGCATATTGAGGGTTATTCCAAGGATGAGATGGATAACCTCCAAAATTAGATGGATATGGGGGTTGCCATTGACTACCAGATGCATAAGAATTCATGGAAGGTCCATTAAAAGATAATGGGTTTGGTGGCATACCTTGTCTTGGAGCCCATGGTCTTCTTTGTGCAACATAGAATACTTGCACATCATATCCCTCAATTGGTTGGAACTTAGGTGGAATGTGTTTATTGTCAATGTTGGCTATCATTTTACATCTATAGTCCCTCTTCTTTTGCCAACAATGAGGGCAATATTTTTCCAACATTGCCTCTGCCTCTCACGTTTCTTCTTTGCTTGAAGAGTATCAAGCTGAGTGACCATATTGTTGATAATGTATTGCTTGAAATCTGACAACAAATGAGTAATATCCATCCTTGAGACTCCATTGGTAGAGGATTTACCCATGGAATATTGGTATCCTCTTCCCTTCTTGAGAGCTACCCTGGAGTAGTTTTGACATATCTTCTTAATATCATCCCAAGGAACTTGGGTGATATCTCCTCATCCTATCAAGTCAAAAGCATCAGTACAACTTTCATTGATCCCTTTGAGGAAGAGCAACTTCTGAGACTCTTCATTGAGTGCATGGTGTGGAGACTTCTATAGGCAAAACATGAATCGTGCCACATAGTCCTCCAAACTCTCATCCTCTTTTTGTTGCATTCTGAAGATATCACTCATATCACAGGTTTTGCAATACTCCTTATACTTCTCAAGAAACTTCTCCTTCATATCAACCCAAGTATCAATAGTATTCCTACCTAAGCTCATGAACCATTTTAATGCAACATCCTTCAAGGTGGTAGGAAATAACTTAAGCCTATGAGCATCAGTAGTATAATCATAGCTTCTACAGAGGATATCAAATTCAAACAAGAAGGTGTCTGGATCCTTTGTTACTAGCCCATAAAACTTAGGGAGAAATGAAGTAGGGATATTCTTGAGATTGTCAATTTCATTTTGGTCAGTGATAGGGAATGGAAAAGTTGGATGGTTTGCTCTATTTCTGTCACCCATTGGTCCTTGAGGGATTATCAAAGCAAAAGGATTATTAGGCTAGTTTTGGTCAGCTTGTTCTTCAGAGGAGGTTTCAGAATTAGTCAAGTCAACATGTTCATCAACAAAAGGGTTTCTACTTCTTCTTATGGAAAATTATGATACTCAATTAGCTGATTATAGGGATTAGGGTTACTAGGAAGAAATCTCCCATAAGCATCTCTTCTCCTACCCCTATGCATGCAGTATTACTCAGTATTGACCAACTCACACAAAGAATTTGGGTGAAAGAATGGCGGGCCATTACTTGTTCTAATGAGAGGTATAGTGAAAGAAAATATTTAGAGCTACTAAAAATAGGAAAAAGTTGGAAATGACTCTACGGAAATTCCTAGTTTGACACCATCCTCGACAATGACACCAAAAATGTTGGCCTCCTACAATGATCTAACAACTAAGCCCTTAAAGCTGTGATTCAGAGATTGAACATCTGATCTGAATAGCCATCTTAATCATCATGAAGGTGCATTTAATTATCAACCTAGGGACGCAAACTTGAAATGGGACATCACAGTATGTGCACTAGGAATCTATAGTGGCCATATTCATTCTACAACTAGAAAAGACATGCTGAAAGTAAATTACTTAGAAGGAAATAACATAAGTGCTGAACATCAACCATCAACTATAATGAACTGGAATGAATGAAAGAAATGGAAATCTTGGCATACAGACAGGAAACTACTCTGTTTGCTTTGGCTGCAGGAACAATCATAGAATGGAATTCTAGTGGCTGCAGGAACAAACAGTTGTTAGATTTGAAACTATTACTGAATAGAAAAGTAACAATTAAGTTAAAAGGATGAAATTCTCACCAAGTGGGCCCACTTGGGTGAGTATCCATTAAAACTAACTCAGATGCAACAAACTTGAAACTTCATTTTATTCATTGAAGGTAAGATTTCAATAGAGCAACATGATAACTGTATTATTAAAAACTAAGTATGCGAGTACAATATTAGATCAATCAAAATTTTGAGAAGGGATGTCTGAGTCTTATTTATAGAAAGAAAAACTACTAACTACCTAGCAAGGTGGTCAACTCCAATAGATTAGGACACCACTTTATGGAAAGTATAGTAAGTGGAGAGGAAGTTGTGCATGCGTGGAATCTGGTCAAAACAGTTTGCCTCAACGCAAATCTAGCACAATAGAACCTCCTATATTCACTGAACAATCAATTGTGATCAATTACAAGGTGGTTACAATTTTTAATTGAATGAGGAGTTTCCCTCCATTGAGAGTCTTCCCTCCATTGACCTTTGAACGACCACCTTTTTGCACTTTATGGCGAATGACCAGCTGGCGGAATCTTCCTCGACTTTGTAGTCTTGAATTACATCTATATAACAACATTAGCACGCACAACAATTGCATATCCATAACTATCTTAAAGCAACATTCATTGATCCACATGTAAAATCAACATAGATAGTTCATATAGCATGTCGATGTCATTTAAAAGGTCACATAAATAACTTATGCCCAATGTCTAAGGTTTGAGGAAATAACATGAAAATGTTAATAACCCAGTATCAAAGTCTATGACAACATCAACAAATTTACAATAAACTCCTATCAAAATTGAGCCATAAATCAGACTCATCAAGCTCCTTATGATACCAAAAACTATTGCAAAAGACCATCCATCTTCTAATCAAAGATTATCCATGGCTTACTACATACTATAACAACAAATTAGAACTAGAATCTTGAAACAAAGAAGATAGAACACATTATTTAACTGCTTAAATCTCCCACTGAAAGTAATACTGAGTTATACATGGCATCATGACCATTATCATTGCCAAAACACTACTTAAAAGTGAAAAAAGCTTCTCAGGCACTATAGACAACTGTTATAGGTTCAACTGAACAACTATATCAAGTACTCCCAATAACCATCTCTCATTGCAATAAGCATACAAATGTAATAATGGTGACCAAGAATATGGCCTATGAAAAAAAATCCACATTACACAATTTTACAAGATCTACACATATGCAACATCTCAAAGGAGAAATACATAACTAGTTCTCCACTCTCAAATAACTGAGAAATAGATTCAACCCCACATTAGTATCATGAAGAACATAGATAATTACGTATAACATGTTGATTTCGAAGACTCAAACACCAAGACCATTGGGTGTGTGCAAGAAGTTGAGTCCATTTTTTGGCCATTTAGTGGAAGTGTTTTCTCTAATTTTTAGAATTTGACACATTTGATCTTTACGCTTTCCATTTTTTTAATAATTTTTTATTGACTTTTTTTTTGTTAATTTTTTATCGGCCATATTTGGTGTTTTGAAAAATCGTCATGTACGTCACACATAAGATGACCTAAACATCATTTTTTATTTTTATTTTTTTTAAATGGAAAAGAATTGTTTGAAGTATGCTTTCGTACAATTTGTTTTTCAAAAAATTATGTTAATAAAAAATATTAAAATACTAAAAAACCTTGATAATTCAAGTTTATGGACTTGTTTTTTTTTTGATCGGTTAAATATTTATTTATTATATTAAGATTATCAAAAAATAGTAACATTACAAATTGAGAGCGACATGGGCATACAAATATGCATCTGCAGTAGGAAACTACCCATGTGCCAAACAAAAGCCATCCCAACTACACCAAAATGAGGGTAAACACAACTGGACCCGTACTACATACTTCAAACTACTAATACTTAGAGAACATCAGATTACAAAACACATATCAACAATAAATTAAGAGCCCAGGACCATGTACACATCACTGCTGAGATGTCGAGGTTGAGCCGCTTCCCACTTTTGCTTGCTTAGCCATAAGTCACCCTTCCTGAATAACAACTTCATCTTGGCCTCAACTAGATCGTGTACAATTGCAAGGAGTAATGGCGATGTTGAAGTACATATTCACCTCGCAAAAACTTTAGCTTAAATTTTCTCCAACTCTTCCAATAAGTACGGGGATGGGTTTGAGGTCAAATCCTCTCATTTTTCCTCATTTTCTCCCAATTCCAATTTGAAATTGAGATTAGCCATATTGTCTGCTAAGGTATTTCCTCCCCTTTTAATATGGGATGTTTATGGACTTATTTCGTCAGAAATTAATTGAAAAATAAAAAAATTAATCCAATTGTAAAAAAATTACACATTTGGAATCTACACTATCTCATCTATAATGGGTTTTAATTTCATCAAAAAATTCTACAAAAAAGTCTTTAGACATATGCCCAAAGTCACTATTTTCTTGTGACATTGCCGAGACCTTCAACTTGCAGGTCAAATCAGGTCCAGGGCCTAGGTTTGGGTCCCCAAGCCTTTTCCTGAACTGAAAAACAAAGCAAAAACCCTACCAAAAATTAAAATTTTTAAAAATGGGATCCTGTTCTAAAACAAGATCCCATTACATAAAAATATAAAATTTTTATACTTAAATGAAATGAGATCCCATTTTGAAAATGGGATCCCATTCTATAAAATAGGATCCCGTTTCTTAAAAGTATAAAAAATGTTTTTTTATGAAATTGGCCTTTAAAAAATGGGATCCCGTTTTTTAACGGCCCGTTTTAAAATGGGATCCCATTCCTATTTTTTAAAAAACAGGATCTTGTTTTCGACTCGGGACCCCGAACCTAAATGGGATCCCATTTTCTTGAAGTCGATTTTGGGTTTTTGTCTAAGGCAAAAACTTCCACTTTTCGTGGACTCATCTTCTTGCATTTACCCCATTGTTAGATCTAATTTGCTAGATAAACCCACATAAAAGTAACCATAGATCAATAAGAACCCTCCAACCAAACATGCAAACCTGTAACTATCTTCATCTAGAACACCTTGAATACAGTCTCATCATAGATCTATATATCACATATTTTACTTCACATGTAAAATATGCAAAAGCATCTCTGTAAATTTGAAATCTATTTAAACATCCAAACATTCACATAAAATATATCATTTGAATAATGGAATAAGCACAAATCTACAAACCCACAACTGAAAACAAGAGTAAAATGCAACTCAATAGGAAAACAAAGTTGTCCAAGAGATTATAACATATGAAACATATCAACTCCACAACTCACAAAGAGGTTAGTGGCTTATCTTTTAGTGCTTTCATGTAACCGAGGGCTAAAAGCATGAAGCCAACACAAGCACCCTATTGTGTCGTCCAAATTGAGGGTGTTTCTCCATGTGACCAAGATGTCTCTACCCATCCAACATGAACACCTTCACATTGCATATGACCATAACGTAAAGGGAAAAAACCACAAAAGAAGAGGATAAACCCATATTGTCAAAAAAGAGCACCAAGTTACCATAACATAGTTGAATCCATAAAGATCCATAATCATGAACTTACAATAGCCAACATAGATCACATTGACAATATCCATGGCTTCCAATCTCATAAATTTGTAAAAAAAATTTAACTCAAGAACATTCATTTGTAATTTTTTTTTTTTAACTCAAGAACATTCATTACAGCCCCACAAGCCTTTGAACAACCTACAATTCCTTCTAACAAATTCCCACAAGCTTTCCAAGTTAAGAAATAAAAAAGAATGAATACCTAGAACTAAATTCACCTTAAGCTCTAATACCAAATGATGAGAAACAAATACATTCTTATAACAATTGTTGAAAAATTTAATCTCCATCGAAATATGACTTCAATGGATGAGATATAAGGCTTGGACTACAACATGAAAATCTGAGACTTATATGCTGTAGACACTTAGAAATGTCATGAATGATATACACACTTGAATCCGATATATTAACATCGCTTCATCCTAAAATCCATCTTTTTTCGCTTGTTTAATTAAATAAGCCTAATTATTTAATTAAATGCCTCATTTTCACTTATTAATCTAATTGACTTAATTGGGTTAATTCACCCCCTCTCACACTGACATTTCATCCAGTTTAATTAATTAATGCAAATTATTTAATTTTAGCCCTAAGTCCTCTTATTTAATTAAATAACCTAAACTAATTAACTAAATATCATATTTGCATCCCCTTTTCATTAAATAAATTAACAATTTAATGAATATCCTCACATTCCTCATCTTGCACATTCAAATTTAGTTGTAGATAACTAAATTGCTAATTTGCCTCTCATCCACTTGTATAGGGAATATTCTTCTATTTTCCTCCAAAAAAAGGTAATGATTATTCCAAACAAACTTTGAAACTTTTTAAAGTTGTTGCAAAGTGTGTTTGTTTGCATGATTGTGAGCCCTTGATCTTTTCTTGATCCATGTGATCTTTGATTCTCATCCATTGATGAGAATTCTTGATCCATGTTTCATTCTCCTTTCATTTCTGACCATTGATAAATCAAATCAATCTCATCCATTTCTTTCTCATTTGTTCTCCATTAAATCAATTATTTAATGAATATCATATAATTCCCCTAATTTGCATAATTGAAACTTTGTTTTAATTATCAAATTACTAATTAAATCTAATTCTCCCACTTGCAAGGGAATATTCCTCCTTTGCACATTCCTCCAAAAGGAATATTTCCATGGAATATTCCTTCCCCTTTGCACAATTTAATTTAATTTTAATTAACTAAATATCTAGTTTTCCTCACCCATGAGAATATTTTTGAGAATATTCTCTTTCTTCACTCATTTGAAAAAAGGAATAATCCTCCTTACAACAAACTTTCAATAAGACTTCTTGTGCAAGTTTTGAAAGTGTGTTTGTTTGGAAGAATATGAACCCTTGATTCTTTTCTTGATCCATATGATCATTGATTCTCATCCATTGATGAGAATCCTTGATCCGTGTTTCATCTTTCCTCCAATTTTGACCATTGATTAACTTTTTTAATTTTAATCCTTCATTTCTCATTTGTCCTCCTATAAATAGGTCACTATTTGGAGACAAATGGATCCATCTTTTAAGAGCAAACTTATGCTGTTAAAATCAGTTTCACTTGCATTCATATTTAGCACTTATTTAGCATCCTTTTAGCTTAATTTACTTGCATCATTAGCTTAAAGCATGCATTAATGGCTTCCATGATAACATAGGTGCATACATTTAGCATATTTTTTAATTAGGATTTTAATCTTTTGAAACTTTCATACATTTAGAGTAGATTTGAATACACCCATATCGATCATCTCAGCATTCATCATGTTAATTTAGCATTTAAATCATGTTTTATCACACATCTTTCATCGGTTTCGTCAATTCTCTTCAATAGAATCGATTGAAACAAGCTCATTATCCAGGGGATTCATAAAGGGCCGCCATTCCACATCAATGTGACACCACTTCCCCAATAGGATAAGTTTCAATGGATTAGAATAGGTGTTTTTGAAGCTTTCACGATTTAATATGTTAGTTTTAATGAATTATTAGTTTAGTTTATATTGGATGATCTCTTATTGAGACTGATATATAGTGGATTAAATATGCCTCAAATTCGTATGGATTGGGTGTAGTTAACTTATACTATGTCATTGGTCACATTTTTCTGCTAGAAGGAGGGCTTGAACTAATCATTCTGACAAATTTCTCTTTATATTTTTATTTTCCTTGTGTTTGCAATGACAACGACGCTTTTGGAGGCTAGCAAGTTTTACAGATTTGAGCAATAAAATTTGAAGTGAAGGAGCATATTACCATTTGAATATAATTGTAACAAGTGTTTTGACACTTATAGGGAAATTATAACCCATTTATGATGCTTTTATTTCATGTTTTAGGACCAAACTAGATTTCTTCTTGGGCTTTAAAATGAATGTTTAAATTAGTTAAAATTGAAACCTCACATCATTATGCTATTGGTTTAACACAACTTCCACACTTCAAATTGGTGCTTAAAATTGAATCATTTTGCTATGATGGATTAAAATCAACATGTGTTTGACTCGCTTAAGTATGCTTGTTGTGCGTATCCAATCCCATTGCGCTTCATGCAATCTTGAGTGAAGAGAAACACATAAGTATACCTTTTCTTCTTGGAAGTGCTTATCCTCTCCCTTTGTGCCTATTAGCAATCTTGGGTAATGAAAAACATTTTATGTTTCAAACATGTGTTACCTTTAGAGGGTCTTCCAACTTGTGAGAGGGAACGATCCAAACGATGCATTCATTTTGGTCCAAGGTGATCCCACAATAGTGGTTTACAATTTTTGGCCAAACTGGACACTAAAATAATTTTTTTTTAACTAAATCTTCACTTTCGGGCACCTATAGCGGTTAAACCATGAGGAATTTGAAGATGATGTAAACTAGAGTTTCATGAAATTTTTCCTATAGATTCTAAATATATTTTTTTCAAAAATTTTGGAATCAGATTGCACTTCTGTTTCCATCTCCCTCGAAAACTAGTTTTTTTCAGAAAACAACATTTTAAAAAAGTGACACTCACCATATAACACATAACTTTCTTTCCATGAAGGATAAAATTCTAATTATTTCAAATTTAGATTCGTAACTCTGATATCTAGTGCTTCCACTTGGTTAGATAGTTTTTTATTGAATATTTTTTCTTTAATCAAGTTTCGAATTCAAACCAATTATAATTTAGACATAGCGTGACCGTATAATGCGTAAATTTTTTTGTATGTATCGAAATTTTTTTTCTTTGTTGGATCAAGGACTTCAATATCTGGTGCACTAAAAAATTTAAATTTTTTTAAAATAATCTGCTATTTTTCCACATGTAGAACAAAGAGCTTGATTTTTGGTGAAAAACCTACATTCACGAGAAATAAAAAATAAATATAATAATTAAATTAAATTTATTAAAAATTATACTTTTTGGGAAGCTTATAATATGGGATATATACTTAAAAAAATAAAAAATTAAATGAATTCATTTGATCCCCCAAAAGGTAAATCAAAAGTGGTTTTTTATCAACATTTTGATAGGTGTAAATGAGACTCCGTTATAGGTATGGTTTAAAACTAGCGATGTTCTATCCAAAGGGTTTTTATTTAAGGTAGTTTGATCAAACCCTCTTCAATTGGAATTCATTAAATGGAACGTTTTAAGGCTTAAATCATTATATTTTCTAAAAATATGTGATTTCAGCAAAAATCAGTTCCTCCCAGAAATTGTAAACCAGCTTTGTGGGATCACCGTCCACTATATAAATAATTGATTGTGACTAAAGTCATTAACTGGCTAGTTGTGGTTGTCCCATATTGACAAATGTCTCCCTTAGTATCCTTGTGATGCATTAAAACCCTTAGATATTTCTAAGGGTTGGGAGGCCTCTTAATTGAGTGAATCACCGTGTGTATGGCACCAGTTTATCTCGAATATAGTCATTAACATCCTTGTTTGTAGTGGCTAACCAAGTCCAATTTTGAAACATATTTTAAGGTAGTGCATTGGAGTAGCACTGCTCCAAGAAGTTACTTACCATGTCCGATTTTTGATTGAGGCAATAAAGCAAATGGGGAAGGGACTCCTTTGCTTGGTGTGTCAAGACATTACATTTCCTTGACATAGCCTATTTTTCCATTTCATCTTCATAGATTAATCATCTCTTAGGGGATCATGATAAGCCTCCTAAGGAATATGTACCCACTCTACCTAGGATTGTAAATGCTTGTGAGTCAATTTAACACTTGCTTGGTTCCAAAACAATTGCAAACAAACATCAACGATCTTCCTCAAAATCTCAAAACCCTTTGGTCTAAGTATGGATACCCTTTGAAAAAACCTTGATATTGATGCTTGTCCTAAGGATTTTTATCCTTAGAGACTTCTACATATCTTGAATTATATCTCAATCCATACTTTCCAAAGTTAACATAGGTAACTATGGCTCTAACTTCATGACTTTCACATAATATACCTTGTGAAATAAATGATGTTTTTGACATAGACATTTAGTTTGAAACTAAAGCAAGACAAGTGTTTGTGGTAAAAATAACTTCATTAATCCAAGATTAAATCAAATGAACACCCCACATTGATGTATGTTCAAACTTTGACTCCCCAAAACAAGCAAATTGAGACAAGGAAACTATTGCAAAACATTGAGTCCAAGATCATTGAGTTTTATTGTCAAAATCATTGGATTCTTTTCCCACAATAATTGAGTTATATTTTACCAAAATATTTGAGTTCTTAGGGTTTTATCACTTTAGAGGTATAGCATTTTTCTCACTACCTTGGTCTTGCAAAACAAAAGGTTCACTCTAGGTCAACATTGGGTCAAACATCTTCATCCATCATGATATTTTCATCCTTCACTTCAACTATCTTTGCAAACTTTTGAACACACCAACACTTTTTGAATTAAGACATCTATCAACCCAAACCATAACCTAACTAATTTTTATGTGAAATGAATCCTTTTCCATGCACTTAGTTAAGTTAGTTATCACTTTTGGACTAGTTTATCTTGAAGGTCACAGGTCTACCTTAAAGATTCACAAGTTCATTAAACATCCTTTATCCAAACATCAAACATCAAACCTATAAGTCAAAAGTGTTGTCCCAAAGCATTTGCAAAGATCACTCTCCACATCATTCACCTTTTTCACCTCCCATTATCACCATTACTCCAAAACGACTTAGAGTGTTCCTTTTACCAAGATTTGAGTCAATTAGAGAGTTTAAAAATTACAAAATATCAACACAACTCTCCCATAGGTGACCCAAAATTTATGGCAAAGACAAGATCACGACACAAGAGAATCATGGAGAAAACCAAAGTAACATTCACCTCAAGTGATCCCAATCCTTAATAATTTGATCCAAGAAGTCATGTTACCCCATCACAACAACCTTCAAATCCATCAGGACCATATGAGATAGAAGAAATCATGAACAACCTGTTTGGACTTACTAATGAAGAAATCATTGAGTACAAACAAGAACATCAAGCCTTAGAAAATGCAGCTCTAATTTCCCCATCTTTTTTTGTACAACCCTTGACACAAGGCTTAACCCAATCTATGATTCAACCAATTCCATCCCTTGTGCCAATTCAACCCTTAACATCTAGTCTTGCAACTAGGCTAGGAACCAACCTTGGTCTCACTTCATGTATAGGAACAAACACAACTATGGGTATTCACAACACAACCATTCCATTAACCACCAACCTTCCCCAAAACACAAGTTGGACACCAACATTTGGAAAACCACTTACATTCCATGGTGCCACAATGACCTTGACATTTCGAGCACAACCATCTTCATCCATCACCACAAATACCCCAAGTGTGCCTAACATTACACAAGGGAATGTGAACCAAGTTCCTCAAGTAGGACAACAAGGGCAAGTTAACACACTTAGGCAAAGTCAACCCTTGACAAGTGGTTCCAACAACCCTATTGACACATCAAAACAAGTAGTTACCCAAAGTAATCAAGTCAATCCACCATCCACATGAAACCCATCTATCATTAATCTAAATCAAAATATCCCCTTGGTCATGAACCCCCTCAACCAAGGTAATACCTTGGCCACATCCCAAATACAAGGAAATCCCCAAAACATTGGTCAAGGGAACCCTTTCAATCAATGGACTCAAGGTCCTAATGTGCCATTTCCATCACAATACCTAATGGAACCATCATCATCTTTCTCATTGATCCCTCTCATCATAAAAAATCAAATGGGACCTCAAACTTACGTTCCTCCATCCCAATCCACCATTTTACAAGGAATGTTAAACCAAGGGAACCCCCAACCTCTCATCAACAACCCACAACCCATGCAAAACATCAGCACCCAAAACCCATCGCAGATGTCCCAACAACCAACTGATCCTATATTGCAAGCACATGCCTTAGCCTTACAACAAGAACAATAGGCTTATCAACAAGCCATCCAACAATAGCAACAACAAGAAACAACCCTAGTAGCACAACAACAATAGCAAGTAGCCCTAGCAGCACAACAACAACAACAAGCAACCTTAGTAGCACAACAAAAACAAGTAGCCTTAGCAACACAACAAAAAAAACAAGCACACAAAGTAGCCTTAGCATCCCAACAACAACAAGCCCAACAAGCAACCCTCATGGCCCAACAACAACGACAAGCCTTACTATCCCAGAAATATGCCCAAGAACAACAACAACAACAATAACAAGGGTTTTACTATAACCCTTAATAGAACATCATTAATACAAACACATTAGGAACATATACGCCTCCACTACCATTAACTTCACCATATCCTACACCACCATACTCACCATACAACACCCCTTCATATCAAAATCCCATGTATAATCCATCCGCCATCCCATAATATGCAACATATGTTCCTCCACCAAACCCACAAGACAATGTAGCCTCACAACTTAAAGCATTAACACAATAAATGGAGGATATCTGAATGGGAAAAATGAAGAATCCACATACACAAAAAAACCTATGTCCATATCCATTTGATCAAAACATCACAATGATACCTTTCCCTCCTGGTTTTGAGGTTCCCAAATTTGATAAATACAAAGGGAGGGGAAATCATATGAACCACATCAAATAATTCAACGTCATGTGTATGGAGGTTGCCTACAATGATTCCTATTTGATGTACCTCTTTCCATGATGTTTGACAGGCCTGACCATCGATTGGTTTTCTCAATTGCCTCTAGGTATCAAAACCTTCCAAGAAATCATCGATAAATTCATAAATCACTTCTCCTTTAATCTTAACATAGATGTAAGCTTAGAAGAATTGTACACTCTCAAGCAAGACAAAGGAGAATCCTTTGCTAACTTCCTACAAAGGTGGAGGCAAAGAGCTAGTAAAAGCAAGTGGACCATTCTCGACGAACAAGTGGGGATTATCATAGAAAATGTTGATCCAGATCTATCCTTCCACTTAAAGATGCAATGTATCACCACTTATGATGAGCTTGTACCTAGGGCCCTCAACATCGAGAGAGCCCTAATCTCATAGGGAAACACACAAGCATATAGAGACAACCACCCATACATTAGTTCTAATGACAAATCCTAATTTTGGGCCAAGAACAATAATGCTACTAGTGATGGTGTTGTTGATGCAAAGGTGGTCTTAATTGCTCCTAGGAAAACAAACACCCAACCCATGAACACACAAAAACTATATGCACAACAACCAAACAATCAACTAACGATCAATGCTGCAAACACTCAACATGGACCATAAAGAACAAATAGTGATCCTAAGCAAAAATTCACTCCCTTAGGGGAGCCTATGGAGGATGTAATGAAGCAATTGTACAGTCTAACCTTATCACACTCCCATATTTCTTGAACTATCAAGAGCCACAAGTCAAACTTCGTAGTTATAGAGATGATCATTTTTGAGAATTTCACTGATACATAGGTCATAACACACAAAATTGTTTTAGACTGAAACATCTAATAGATCTTATTGAACAAGGAGACATTTATGTTGATCAAAAAGTTGGGAATGAAAATCTGAAAAATTTACACAAACTCTATGCCTAATCATACAAAAGCAAAAGATTCAGGAAAGGCATCAACCTCAAAAAACGTAAACCATACCCATGATACCATGGTGGGACATATTTATTTATCACAACATGAGGAATCAGATACATATCAAGATACTATTTTAAAACAAAGTCCAAACCAATCAACAGTGTTTAGCAATATTTCATACCATAATGACATCAAGTGGGTATCAGATTGTGATATCTTTCCCACATATGACTTCATGATTGGGCATGTTGAAGAAGTTCCAAAAGAGAAAGAAATATCCCTTATTGCACCCATATCTACTGACTATTGGAAAGAGTCTTTTACCAATGATATATCATCCACCCAAGGATCATGTCAAGAGGAGGCTCTTGAGGATAATGAAAGATACCCAGAATCAAGTCAAGATCAAGAACCCCTATCCCCAGAGTTTCAACAAGAGCTATGGGACATCTTCCAAACCATTTTAAACTCCAAATATGTCCCCGATATCACCTCCAAGATGTTTCTTTCTGACAGACATATAGACGTTCTTCATCCAAAACAAGAGTCTCCGACTCTTGATATTCCCACACAAGAGCAAGCAACACTCAATATTCTTGATTCTTATAGTGATTATGCATCATCAACATCTTTTGAATCAGCACCAACATCTTTTGAAGCAGTATCAATAGATAATGATTTCATAGAATTAGAGTAAACAATTCATATTCTTGAACAATAGGAACCCACAACAATATCATGTGTTGATGACAAGTCATATTCAGTGGCTATAGATCAAATTGTACATTATTAGGGAAAAAAATTAGGTATTGATAATACCTTCACAACGCTGGGGGCAATCTTGTCTACAACAAGCATCAACATATGGGGCACGAAGGATCCTTATGATGAAAATACTATCAACACTACAACTAGTCATATCATGAATCGTCATCCGCCCCATAATCTCATACTAAAATAGGGACCAATGTAAAAATAAAGATTCCTATCAAAGCAAGGAGAAGATCATCAAAGAACATGAAGTAGTAAAGAAAAAATGACACGTCAAGTACAAATGGATACCAAAGAAAAATAAAGAAAATCATCCCTCCAAAACTTCACTAGTCAAAGAAACTATGGGGAAAAATAAAAAAGGGAAATGTATCCATCAAAAGCGTCCTCAAATACAAAAGTAGGCTTCTCAAGCAAGGAACAAAGTATATCTAGTGGTTGGTCCTAATTCCACTCAAAGCTTCGTTCCCACCCATCATTGCTCATCTTCCCAAGTTTGGAGAGTCAAAGGTTCCAAACCATCAACCAATACACCTCATATTCCTTCATGCATGACACCGTACACTCCATTCATGATATCCAATTCTCACATTGACTGTGTGTTGGCAGCTACCCTTCATCATAAGGATTTCAAAGGTACTTTATTGCGATGTGTGCACATAGAGAAGGTTAATTCTAGTATCGATAAGGCGGATCAGAGTTCTTCAAAGTTGCATTCAACTGCTCATATCTTAGCAAAGCAACCTATTCAAGTAGGATATTGTTGGAACGTTATGACAATGGCCTCTACATCAGTACCACAAGATGGTTCAACATGAGGGTAAAATTTTCAAAAAAAAATAAAAATAAAAAAGAAAAGAAAAGAAAATAGTAAAAATAAAAATCGTCCTCCAGTGAAAACCACTACGGTGGTGCTTTGGGAAAGTACTATGATGAAAAATTGGCAAAAAAGCATCATGATTCGAATCGAGCATCTATATGGTCCTTCTTAGAATGAAGCATCTCATCCTTGTCATGATAAATCCAATGTTCCCTCCATCCATCCAGTCCAACTTTTATCCAGATATTTTTGTTTATCTTGATCTTGACAAAGCTTTGGCGTATACTTCAACTCCACTCATGGAAATTTTTTGACAGGCTCTTTACCATTTTATCCCATGAAGTCCCATAGCCCATATCTAGCATGATAAAACTCTGTTGAAACTCTTTGCGTGTACATTACCTATCTTGGTTTGTTCATTAAACTATGAAGCATTGCTAGACACTGGGGGCAAGTTATTACACTTTTGTTTTCAAATAACTCTTGATCCATGTCTTATATCTCATAACGTGACATCGACATCATGATCTAGGTATCATTTATCTCAAAATCATCAAAAATCCAAAAAATTTAAAATCTCATCGAAAATCCCAAAAACATTCATAAAACATTCCTCTCGAAAATCCAAAACATCAAAATCTTGTATAGCAGAAAATCCAAAAACATCCAAATCCTGTATAGCTAAAATCCAAAAACATTCAAAAATTGTAAAGTTAAAATCCCAAAACATCCAAAACACATTAAAAATCCAAAAATAGAACCATGTCGAACTACATTATCTCTGAGCTTGAATGTAGGCAAGGCCATCATTGATGTGCCCCCGAGACACCCTAGGTCAGTCCTTTAGGAGTCCATCATAATAAACTGACAATCCATCAAGCGTTCATATCTCATCATCAATAAGTCAAGTCAGTCAAACTATGTGGGCTCTGTGTGTATAACATAGGCAAGGATCATCTTTGATAAGCCCCTGAGGCCCCTAGGATAGTCTTTTAGGTTAGGTTCTTGGTCGAAACTTAGAAAATCCCTAAACATTCAAATATCAAAAAATCCTTAAAAATTCAAAATCTTAGAAAACCCCAAAACATTTGGAAAACTTAGAAAAGCACAAAAACATTTGAAAACTTAGGAAAACCCCGAAACATTTAGAAAACTTAGGAAATCCCAAAACATTTGAAAATAAAAAAACACAATAACATTGGAAAACCTTGGAAAGCCCTAAACATCCTGAAAATAATCGAAAACCAAAACATCCACATAAACTTTCACATCAATGCGGCACCACTCCCCGAATAGGATAAGTTTCAATGGATTAGAATAGGTGTTTTTGAAGCTTTCATGATTTAATATGTTAGTTTTAATGGATTCTTAGTTTAGTTTATATTGGATGATCTTATAGTGGATTAAATATGCCTCAAATTCGTATGGATTAGGTGTAGTTAACCTATACTATGTCATTGGTCACATATGCAAATCTAAAAAATTAAGCTGCCTTAATATGGAATTACCATGATTAGATCCATCTTCTTTATGATGTTGAAAATCAAACAACATAACATGCTTATAAACACTATCTTATGCGAACTTATAACAACAATATATAAATAATAACATCACCATAAGATAACAACAATGAGGAAAAAATCAGCAACACAAGAGTATCACATAACATACGATTTATGTGGAGAAACCCTTGTGGGAATAGACTCCACCAAGAAGAGAGACAAGTATGCATTATCTTCCAATAAATGAGATTACAACGCATTCACTTTCATTCTCCTCTTTTCCTCCAATATGGTAACATCTATGCACATGTGAACAACCTCTTTATGCCTCAACACATCCTTGTTCTTGCAATGAAAATCTACTTGCAACTATTGCTCATGATTTCTACATCTTGTTCTTGCAATGAAAATGTACTAGTGGACCCATCACCCCTTATAAATTTATTACAAACAATGGTGAGAATTATATTGTAAAATATTTTTCCAATACACCTGAAGTGCTTAGAGGCACTTTCCAAGGATGTTGGAACCATGCAATATGACATAGAATTTATAACCTGTAGATCGTACCTTGTTGGTAAATAGATTTTTCATTGTAGTTTTATTTTAAGAAATGAACTTGAAATGCCCAGTGAATAACAACAAACAAACCAACAGTTGGAGAGATCACTGTTGGGTTAGTGATCTTCCTTTGAATTTTAGAAGTACATCTCCCTTGTATGATGAAATTTAGATTTTAAAGGGTAAGCTTTTAACCAAAAAGTGGGGAAGGAAAATTAGTTAAAATAGAGACAAGAAGGATAACTACATAAAAGGAGGACAAATACATAGATTCATCCCTCAAAGGCATAAAGAGCACATATAGGATGAAGGAAATAATTGCAATTAACTATATGACAAAACACCAAAGAAATAGTTGTGAATTCATCAACAAATGAGTCCACAACACAAAGAAAACGTGTTTGATTCACAAACCAATAATATTACTCTCCATTTATTCCTTTAATCAAAGAGCTCACAAACTCTTTCCTGTGTACAAAATGAGAAATGTGTTGACATTTCATGTCACCCTTTGATGAACCATCATTGATAACTGATATGAGAGATCCTACATGGTCTATCTTGCACGAATTCTCCTTGAAGGGTCATAAAATTGGTGAAGTCTTGAAGTTTTTGGGCTTTTGGGTTTTCTATTACCTCTCTTTTGGCATGCCTTCTTCATCTCTCTTGCTCCTTCTTCTCTTCCTTTCATTTTATCATAAGTGTTTTGGGTTTCGGCCATCAACCTTACCCTTTAACCTCTATCGCTTCCTTTTGGTAAGCCGTAAGCCTACCACCCCACCACCAGAGCCCGATTAAATCTTTCAAAATTTGCATAAGTGTTGCATTTTTGGACTTTGGGGGTTGGTCTTCCCTCTTACCACTTTCCATATTTTCATCATAAAAAGTAGAGCTTCCTCTCGACCCTTGATCCTCAAAATCTCATCTCTGGCTTTCAGGCATCAAACTTTCATTTTCTGTCTTCCTTCCTTCTCACCTTCACTTCTTCCTTCAAAAATTTGACTAAGTGTTGAATTTTCAGACTTCAGGTTTCTTGCTTCTCCCTTATCTCTTACCTCTCTTCGGTAAGAGGTAACCCATCCCTCTAACCCCTGATGACTCCTTTTGGACTTCGATCTCCAGTCTTCCCTTTTACCCTTTTTGCATTTGCAATGAGGTGTAAGCTTCCTTCCCGAACATCGAAGCTCAAAAAGGGTTATCCTTCTGGACTTTGCAATTCTCTCTTTCGTCCTCCTCTCTTCTTTTCTTTTGGTATGTAGTAAGTGGTACTCTCGAATCCTGATCCTTGATTGTCTGATGCCAATGATGAATAAAGTTTGAAGCACGACTGAAGCTTGATCCCCGATGAAGGTTCTCTTTTTCGTGGCTCCAGACCATTTAATGCATAAAAAAGGTTTTCTTTTGGCCCCGACGCCCCAACCTTCTCATGAATTTGGCATGTTTTTTGGGTGATTCCATTAATGCTTGAACCACTTCCTCAACTACCTGTTTCAACTTTTGGGCTTCAAGGACAATATTAAATGCATTCTTTGACCTCTACAAGTGGATTTTGTGGCACCCATACTCATGTATTGTTACTGCTTTGTCCCTTCTGACAGATCCATGCTCATATCCCTAATTTTATGGGGGGATTTGGATGTACTTTCAAGAAAATATTCATTGTTGGGTATGGTGTGCAAGTCTTGGATTCTCCTAACTCTCCTTCAGGTGCATATTTCATGAGAAAATCTTTCCTTGATCATATCTCCTTGATTGCTAACCCTAGATGGGTTAGGGTTTGAGTTGCATTCATCCAAGTTATGCTTGATCTATAAAAGTAACACTTGTATTCTTTCTAAGGGTTCTTCTTTTGGGCTCCTCTCATAGTTTTCTTTTGCATCTACACTATGTTCTACATTCTACCATTGTAAAATCTAGCTTTATGCCTCATATGAATGAAATCTAGCTATCATCACAACTATTTCTTGCATGTTTGAGTAAGCTTCTTTACCTTCATGTTTGAATATGCGTCTTAGTATGTTTGTTAATGTATTGAAAAATATGAAGCAAAGAAGAAACAAAATTCTATCTTGGTGTATCAGCTTCATTTCTATTTCATGTCATCTTTCTATCTCTTTTCCTCATGAGTTGTTAGAGTAGAGTAGAGTAGTGATAGGTTTCAATCTACTGGGTTAGACCAACACATTTTCACTTAGATTAGAAGAGGAAGCTAACCTTCTCCAGAGACTTAATCTCATTCGCATAGGGTCCCACACCTTGAGGTTGTTTCCATTGTGTCATTAGAACACTGAACTCCATGTTTAACAAGGTGTAGTTTTATGTGACAACAAAACTCAAATTTTCTCCATAAAAATTTCCCATCTCTTCACCCCAAAAACTCCTTCCATCTCTCTTATAAATTTTACAATAAAATAGAAAAGAGCAACTTTTCAATTTCTATAACTAACTCTTTTACAATTTGGGAGTTTACAAAGTTTAATAAAATAAATTACAAAAGTAACTTTGAAGAGCACTTTCCAAAATATTTTAAATAAAATGATGGACATTTCCTTCATTTGACTAGTAGTCTCAACACACCTTTATTCACGCCTCCATGTGTTTCTTTCAATGGTATAATAGAGTTCTAAACTCATTTTCACTTTCAAAGCCGATTTTGAAATTGACAAAAAATTATCGATACCTCTTTGAAACCTTCACTCACATATTTATTTTTATGTATTTTCAATAATGTATCTATCTTTATGATGCAAGAGAATTTCCCGCAACTCTTAGCAACTCAAACAAACAATAGGCAATTTGAGAAATTAAATAAATATAACACCAAAAATCAACAATATACTATGGATTTTTTATTGCTCAATGGCTCCTGCAACATATTTGAATTACATTCAAACTAAAAGGATTACAATTGCAGCCTTGAAGACTAAACAATATATATAAAAATTCAAATCAATGATTTGTTGTAGGGAACAACATCATCTATAGGTATGTCTCCTTAATTCTCCAACTTCTTGCAATTCTTCCTTCTTCACTTGCAACAATATTCTAGAAATCAAGAACACAAAACTCCAATGCATTCACCAAGGTGTTTGCCGATTATTTTCACCTTCTACCTACAAAACCACATATGAAACTCTTCCCCAGGAAAAATCCACACCCAAACTTGCAACTCCCAAAATCTGAAACCAAAAATCAAACAAGCAAAGTCAAGAATGAAACTTCTCTTCCACCACTAACTCCAACAACTAGAATCTTCTTCCACTGTTGCAATATTTTCATCTACACAAAATCCACTTCCCTCTTCATCAATGGTATTAGAGCAGGAGTTCCTGAGCGTGTAGGTAGAAGCGTTGATGTGAGGTAGTTTGCACTAGGACTTGTAGGTGGAGAATGAAGTTAGAGGATTAGAGTGTGTAGATAGATCACTGAGCGTGAGGAAGTATAAACCTGAGAGGTTGAATATTGAGAGTGTGTCGAAAGTGTTTGAAGAAATTTCAAAGAAGAAAGGAAAAAAAATTGTCATAGTTCTATATGCAGGTGAACAGGAAGGAGAAATCTTGTAGAAGTATGCTTTGAGGAAGGCATAGAGAAAGAGAGTGAGAACAAAGAGAAAAGAGTAGCAATGGTTGAGAGGAAAAAAGAGGGTGTATAGATTGAAGAGAAAAATGATGTTGCAGTAGTAGATGAGTGTCTTTTGGAGGACTTAAAAACATTGAAAAATGAAATTGCAGCTGAGAGTGAAGGTGAAGAAGATATGACAGTTGATAGTGGCGAGAAAAAGGTTATAGAGAAAGAGGTAATGCATAATATTTTTCATTTCTATGATGAAGATGAAAGTGGATTTTGTGTAGATGAAAATATTGTAGCAGTGGAAGAAGATGTTGTAGTTGCAGGAAAAAGGGAGGTAACATTTAAATTGCTTAAATTCTATGATAAATATTTTTATGTCAATGAAAAATATGAGAAAATAGAAGAGTGTGAAGAGGTGAAAGTAGAAAAAGATATTGATGAAAATATAGTGGTGAAGGTGAAAGAGTGTGAAGAGGAAGTGAGGATATAAGTATTTTACTTTCATGAGCTTGCTAGTGATGATTTATATGCAGGAAAAGATTTGTATGATGTTGTAGAGGATAGTGTAGATGCATGTTGGTGGAGGTGGATAGACTTTGGTGGGTTGAATCTGACAAGATTGGAGGAGAATGTGAGATACACTTGGAGGAGATGGTCGGGTTATGGTTAAGTTGATTCCACATTGAGGAAGAGGAGTGAAGAGAAGAGTTATCAGAGGAGGAGGTTTCTTGTTCCAGTTAAGTGCTAGAAGAGGAGAAAGAAAAAAAGTATTGGAGGTACCAATTTTAGTATTGGAGTATGCTGCAAGTTGCTTGCAACTTGAAAAAGTAGTTCTACAACTTAACTCCATTTTTTGAGCCTATTCTCACAAACTTTCTATCCAACGTGCCTAATGTAGGAGCATCTATGAGTACCAACAATTAGCATCAACCAAAAAGAAAGTATTTTAATTTTTATTGTTTCTTGAGGTTTGGAAATTATGTAGTTGGAGAATAAATTGCAATATTAGGCCAAAATAAAATATTAAATAATTGGCCTTATTATATTGTTACAAAATTGTGGTGTTGGAGATAGTTTAGGAGGCAAATTTTGATTTGTGAAATTCAAAAAGGCAAAAAAGAAATTTTGGGCATGGATTTTTTTGGGAATTACAAGTGGGGAGAACTCATTAAAGCCCCTTATTTGTAGCATGGAAGATTTGGATGCCCAAGTTGTGTAACTGTTGCTTTTTTCCAAGTTTGGACCTATTTGTGAGGAGTGGGGAATCCAAGTTGACTTGAGTTTTGCATTCTTGGGAGTGGTTTTATTTTTTTTAATTTTTGTGGAGAATTTAATATTTTTTAATGCATTTTTCTAGGTTTGGCGTGGGAGATGGAGGCCATAGTAAAGTGGAGGTAGTGGATGTCTTATTAGAGGTTACTGGACAATCTTGAATGTTTATTCTTTTCCAAAATGGAGGAGTGGAGGAGGGGCAGCATGGATTTTCTTAGAGGGGAGTTAGAAGACATTTTGTTGTAGGTTTGAGAGATGTGTTGCAACATCAAATGGATTATGGAATCCATGGTTGAAGAACAAATTTGATTATTGAAGATTACAAATTGGGGAGTCAATTTCTCCGTAAATAATATGTGTGAGGATTGTGTGAAATTCCCTCTTCATCAATTTAAAATGGTTCCAATAACCATTATGGGCCCTCATGAAGCTATAAAAACACATTTTTTTTTAAGAATTAACTTCTTGCATTTCCTTTTTCCCTTTAAAAAATGGTTGTCAAGATTTCGGGTGGTTCTGAGAACCTTGTTAGGTTTCGAGAAGATTATGAGAACCTTTTCAGGTTTCGACAAGTTTTTGAGAACCTTGTTAGGTTCCAACAAGGTTTTGAGAACCTTGTCAGGTTTTGATAGAGGTTTTCTAACCTTGTAAAATTTTAATCTTTTTTATTTTTGAAATCACATATGATTTTTGGATATCTTCAAAACACTTAAAGCCTTAATTAAAACTTGAGAAGGACTAGGTATCTCATCTCAAATTTTCAAAGCTAATATAGAGGTTTGAAATGACAGCACATTATGGACAATAAGCATAAAAAAAGCTTAAAATAGGTTGAGTTCAAAAATAAGGCCAAAACACCTTAATCCTAACAATAACCGTACTAGCAAAAAAATCTAGTGATGGAACCTGCACTTTTGAAAGTACCTCCACTAAATTTTCAACAATATCTCATTTTTTTATTTTGACATTGTATGCCCAAGTTATGGTGAAATGAAAAAAAACTCCCTTATGGCAAGTTTGGGCTTGGAGGGGGCCTACTAGGGATACAACATTGATGTCATCCACTAAAATTCCAACTTTAGCAAATTTTGTTGTCGATATACCCTAGATAGCCAAAATATTCTCTTCTATCATTGGAAAAGCACATGTTTCTTGAAAAAGAGGATTTTCTAGAACATTATGAGATGTTACTGATGCTGCGGAAATATAATTTAAAATAGAATATTATGTCCAGTTATTTGCCACATTGTGTGGTAAAAGAGATTGGATTTAGAGTTGCCACTAAGTTTTGAGCTGACCAACGATGATTTAGTTGTTGGAAGTTTATAGGGTAGCCAGAATGCCCATTGAAAGGAGCAATAGCGGGGTACGACCCTGACAGGGTATTACATGCATAGTACCCTATGGGTACACAAAAAATCCTCTTTTTAATATTTGTTTACTCTATAAAAATGTTTTAAAATAGACAATTTTGACCTATACCAGTGCTTAGAGAACAATTAATAGTGGTAGGATTGTATGAATGTACAAGTAAGTACGGATTCATATAGTTGTATGGATTGCTATGCATGAATTTTCTTGCCCCTAATTTTTTTATTTTTTGCAACTTTTTGATTTTGATGAATTGACAAGTGATCTTAGGATTTTTGACCATTTTGGATCCAATGGTGATGCCCGTTTCACTCCACAATGAGCCAAATTTTCTCTCAAGGCCAGATCTCTCAAAATTTGAATAGAAGTCATAAATTTGGTGCTTTGATACTATGTTGGAGTTGATAGTGAACCCCACAACTCCTAGAAATCACCTGCAACCAAAAATCCTATCACAAAAGAGAAACAAAGCAAGATAGATTTGCTATGCAACCTCGAGAAGATGATACATTGAATCACTGAGGAAAATGATCCTTATGGGGGGAGATATGTTACACCCCATTTTTTATTTACCAAATTACTTTTAACTTTACGTTAAAACATAATGTTAGATGTATGATAATGTACTTTTGATATTTAATGTTATGATGAAATTGAATGCAATGAGATGTATTTGCACTTTAATGGTTTATTGTTATTTAATCAATATTATGGATATGCCATAATTGTTAATGAATAACTACGTGAATGTTCTTATGTGAAATGCAGAATAAATTTCTTGCCCTCCAGAAGGAGAGGGAGAGTATTGCCTAGGAGAGGGGTATGGTCTACGGATTTGTTAGTATTTCTATATGAGTTTACTCTCACCCGTGTAGGTCATTTTTAGACCCTGTCAAGTCAATTTGAGTTCAGAGTCATCAATTAAGGTGATAGGGTAAGTAGAAACTAGTCGTTAAATGATCTTGTTTCCATCAATTTATATCGATTGAATTTATATATTTTTATAATTAAAAAATATTATGTATATAATATATATATATATATATATATGCATATAAGAATATATACAATGTTTATACACCAATTTTTATATATACATATACATATATATTGGAATGGAAATAAAGGAATATATATAAATACGTTTACATATAAGTTATATATTATATAAAGATATTACATGTATTTAATATTTAATAATCACATGCTTATAAAAGAATGAAGAATGGTAAATAACATTAGTTTTATTAATGCTCATCGAAAGGCATGATAACCTTCATCAATGAATTTGGCGATGTTATAATATGACATTAAAGCCAATGATATTGCATGAGTTAACAATCACCATCTTATTTCTTTAACACCACTTTGTGGCAATATCATTTAAACTTTGAATTGTTTCCAATTGCTATTCAAACATATTTATAACAAATTTCTTAAGTGTGATAATGGGGAATACTTGACCCATTTAAAGAGGGACCTTATTCTAATTGTAAGCACATTGCATATAGTGTTAAGCCGTTAGTGGTAAGTCAAGTTGGGCACAATTCTGAAGCCATGATGGTGGCAATTTAAATTGATATTAATCTTGATTATTTAGCTTATCGTGGCACATGAGTAATGAATCTTTCCATTTTCTATACTTAAATTCTTAATATGTGGATAATGATTCGTGTGGGGGTAAGTTACTTTCTTGTGGGTGCCAAAACTGAATAGCATTTTAGTTATTATTTTCCTATTTGCAAACCAAAGGGATAATGCAACACCATATTGGTAAAGGGATGCCATATTTTGAGGAACCAATTATTTTTGTTAGTTGCTATCAGCTAGGTCGACTACTTAAGAAGCTAAGATTTCTTTGTTTCAAGTTTTATTCATTACAAAGTTGAGAGGATGAAGCACTGTAATAGTGATAGAGTCTTACTCTTTCTAAAGAGTAGATTATGTGTGAATGTTGAGTTTCAATAAAAGTGGAATAGAAGGGAAACATAGGCATAAGTATAGTCTTCTAGTGTCCCTTGAATAGAGTCTTTATAATCAAAAGATTTAGTAGATACGCTATTGGGAATAGGTCGATTGACATTTGAGCTAGTTTTGTTTGAATCATTTTACAAGTGCAGAGTTTCAGTGATTCCTCAAGCACGTTCTTTTTTTGGTTTCTTGTGAATGTATATACATGTCTTAATATTTATCTGATATAAAGAAGAGAGAGTTTTCAAGTTTTCTTGAAAATAAATAAACTACGAGCATTACAAATTCATTTAACTACAGTTCTTGCTGTAGAGGAAACAAAGTTGAATAGGATAGATTAATGATATTTGAGTTTGAGTTTTATAATTATTTTACTCAATAAGGAGTTAGAATCCTAGTTGGGTTAAAAGTCTAAGTATTTACTAAGTTGTATCAGTAGAAATGTTATAGGTTGGAAGATAAAACCTCAATAAGGAAACATAGAGATGACATGTGGACCAACAAGAAGAATAAAGGATATCATCTGAAGCGATGGTTGAAAGATGGTGTTGATTTAGTTCTTAAAAGACAAAAAATAAAATGGGTCAACTATCTTGGCAGGGAGATATAAAAAAAAGGAAAACTAACATTCCACGAGGGTCTTTTGGGTTGACTAAAGAAGGGGTCTTTTGATTAATTGAAAAGGGGTGTCAAAGAGAATATTTTAGGATTGAGAAGATTTTTTTTCCATAGAAATGTAGAAGTCATTTGGTACAAAGAACGGTGAAAGAGAATGCTAGAAATGGAGTGTTTATAGAAAATGTTGTTGAAGAAAGATGATGATGGAATGGAGCAAGTTTTAGTTTTGTGAATAATAATATTGTAATTGATGCTGAATAAATGTAATGAAATATGTTATTCTATGATGTTGTGCTTCCATTGTGAGTTTTAGCTATTTGATTGGATTTCCTGATAAGGGACCTTGGTCTTGACTTCATCAAGTTATATTAGAGCAAGGATAGATGCAAGAGTACAGAGAAGAAAATAAGCTAAGAGAAAAAAGATTATAAAAATAGTAGAGTAGGTTTTCTTGTGGAGAAAGAGAGAAGTGAGAGGTAAAGAAGTTATAGTGGTGTGTGAGTTTTGTTACTAGAAAATTTGATCACCTAGAAAGAAGCTAGAGTTGTTGGTGTAATTAATTATTTAATTACACTTTATTAAGTTTACTTAGGTAATAATTAGTTTACTTAATTAATAAGTAAGCTTTATTTAGTTGAGCTATTTTTAGTTCAAAATTAGGTTTAGGGTTATGCATACATTGCTTTTATAAAGCAATTCATCTCTTGTATTTTCTCAATTCCTAAATATTATTCATTTCTATATCTTCATGCAAATTGCTCTGCTTTTTCTATTTTTCTCTTAAGGAAGGCATTTTTTGGTTTGCATTTCAGATCTTGGTTTCTAACATGGTATCAGAGCCTTGATTTGTAGCCCCTTCTCAATTTTTGGAGAAATTCATTATAGATCACATTTGGGGATCCTCGAGGGTTTCATGCGTTGAGCCTATTTTTGGAGCATTTTGGATCAGATCGGGAATCTCCATTGCATTTAGAGCACTGGAAAAAGTCAGGATTGGCTTTTGTTTCGTTGATTTTCATCACCGTTTGCGAGATTTGCAAGGGTTTCAAGTCTAGTGATTTTTTTGCAAGATTTAGGGGTAGCAGATTTTTCTGGGCACTTTGGGCAAAAACAGAGGTCACCATTGCGTTCAGGTGGATGTTTTTGAGTTTTTTGATATAAAATTTGCTTATATTATGTGAAATTTGAAAAAAAGGCAAAAAAATTTGCTAGGGAAGCCGTACGACCTCCCTAACATGCAGTATGAGGCGAAAAAAATAAAAAAATAAAAAAAACGGTTTAAAAAAACCATGCCTCCAGTTCAAATTAGGTGCCACCCAGTGGCCACCCAGCGGCCATCGGGTGGCCACCCACCCACCATTTCCACTTAGTTTGCAGCCACCCAGCTGTCGCCTTCCTCCTACGGGCTTAAGCACCAGCCGCCATTGGTCACATTGGTGACTAGGCGCTCTGCGCCCAGCCCTCGACCAACTCCAGCCCTATGGCAGTCACATGGGTGACTGAGGGCCATGCACCAGTTCCTGCTGCCAGCCCCCTGGTCTTCCCAGGTGACCAGGGGCTTATTTTTTTAGCCCCCAGGCTGCTTGTAGGCCTAATTGGTCTTTTTGGAGCACTTTCACTAAATCGGGTATAACTTCGGCGTACGATCTCTGTTTTTTGCAAACAAGATACCGTTGGAAAGCTGGTTTTGAGCCTGTTCTAGTGGTGTAGTCCATTTTTCCATATTTTTCTCCAATTTTTTTCTATAGGCCTCTGAAGTCAGATCTAGCTGTTTTCAATCCGGGAAGCATAACTTTTGACTCGGGTATTAGTTTTTCGTGATTCTTGCAGCATTGGAAGCTGACTCAGTCCTCTTCATAGATCTTAGACCTGATTTTCTAAAATTTTTACTAGGTACCTAACATTTTTGTTAGATCTCAATTTTTGCTTTCTTGGTTATTTTTTTGGGAAACGTGCTATTCAGGCTATTTTTTGAGATCAAAGAGATTTTTTTTGCATTGAGAGTATATACTATTGTTATTCATCATGGATTCACATAATATTTCACCCCTTACTCCATTCAACTACTTTGGTTGGAAAAAACAAATGGAGATTCATTTGATGCACAAAGGGTTGTACAAAGTGACCATAGGTACATAAGTTGAACCTACAAGTGCTACTGAAAAGAGAAAGTGGTTTAATAGGTGCGATGAAGATTTTGGTACATTATGTTTGTCTATTTCTCCTGATCTTCTCTTTCATGTTGAGTATTGCACTACACCCCATTAGATTTGGACTACTTTGAAGTCTTTGTTTGGGAAGTAGGATACTATGAGAGTATTCTAGTTGGAGAATGAGCTTATTAGCTTAAATCATAGGGATTTTGACAACATCCAGGAGTTCTTCACAAAACTCAAGTCTCTTCGTTTGCAGTTGACATAGTGTGGTATTCAGAAGTAGAACTCTCAGTTGATATTGTCCATTCTTTCCAAGCTTGGACCAGATTATTTAGTTTTTGTATCTACCTTCTATGCCACTAAGGATGCTCTTGGTACCGGATTCACTATGCCATCTTTTGATGACTTTGCTTCATCTCTCACTCGAGAGCAAGCTAAGTTATCTAGCATGGGAACGGTGAAACCTTCTACATCACAGGCACTTATTGCATCTCAGGCGCCCATAGATCAAAAGGCTTCCAATGGAAAGGGAAAGAAACAAAAAATAGAGGATTCAAAATCTCATGAGTAGCAAAAGGAGTCCTCAGATTTATCCTCCTCTTCTAAGGGGAAATCATCTAAGAAGGAGAAGGTTACATGTGCATATTGCAAGAGGGAAGGAAATGCAAAACATAGTTGCTATAAGAAGGACATTGATGAGTTGAAGAATATTCTTAAGAAACATCAGATTGTTTTTCCTTCTAGGATGTCTACATCATCTTCTTCCCCTCATTCTTCTTCTTTAGAATAGCTTGACAGGGGCATAGCTAGTTTGCATACCTCATCAGATATGAAGGGACATGCTCTTTGTGCTTATTTAGGTCATGGATCAGGGAGATGACTTCTAGATTCAGAAGCATCTCATCATATGGCATCTTCACAGTCTATGTTCACTTCCTTTGATCCTTGCACTATGTCTCCTATTTTGATGGGAAATAATACATACATGAGTGTTACAGGGAAGGGGTCTATTAGTTTTGGGGACAACACTTTTCAAGATGTCTTGCGTGTTCCTCATTTGACGAACAACCTTCTTTCCATATATCATATCACACATGGAGGCAATGGGAGATCTATGGAGTTCACACCTGATTTAGTTGTCATTAGAGACTTGGAGAGTAGAGAGGTTATTGCTACTGAGGTGGTGGATCACTCATCTCAGTTGTATTCCTTTGTATATTTTTCTTCTTATGGTGCTTTTTTTCCTACAGCTGTTCATCACACTTCTAGTGTGAATCATCATTCAGAGGAGACATTTGGATTCTTGAACATTGGTGTTCTCACTTTGGATCCAGTTCTTGAGCCATCCATTCCATCTCCTCCACCTACTGTTGCTGTTGCTGATACTTCTATGACTACAGATGTGGTTTCTTCTATTTCAGTGTAGTGGGACCTAGTTGATCATTCATCTTTGGAGGTTTCTCTTGAGTCTTCATCTACTTTGACTTCTTCACTGGTTGAGGTCACACCTGCTTCTATGGAGACATCTTGGGCTACACTTGATTCACCTTCAGAGATTGCATTCATGAGGCTTCTTCCCTCTCACTTCTTTCAGGAGATGTGGTTTCTTCACTTTTGGAGCTACTTCATTATGGGGGGGCTATGTGGTCTCTTTATTCCTCTCTTCTGGGGGGGGTTCATTCATGTATCTTTGTGATGGATGGTGTCCTTGGGGGGTCTTATGGAGTCCTCCAACTTTCATCACTTAGTTGTTTTTGCATCCTTTCGAGGAGGAGTTTTGACGCACGTGGTTTTCTCCTTTACCCCATTTGGTTTAGTTTGAATTGCATTTGTACATGGGTACCTAACATGGACTAGTTTTCGAGACCCATTCATGATTTCATGCATTCATCCTAGCATTAGGTGCATGCTTTTTAGTCTCCCTAAGTTGCACTTAAGGGGGGTGTTGGTGTAATTAATTATTTAATTACACTTTATTAAGTTTACTTAGGTAATAATTAGTTTACTTAATTGATAAGTAAGCTTTATTTAGTTGAGCTATTTTTAGTTCAAAATTAGGTTTAGGGTTATGCATACATTGCTTTTATAAAGCAATTCATCTCTTGTATTTTCTCAATTCCTGAATATTATTCATTTGCACATCTTCATGCAAATTGCTTTGCTTTTTTTGTTTTTCTCTTGTGGAAGGCATTTTTTGGTTTGCATTTCAGATCTTGATTTCTAACAAGAGTCGAAGAAAAAACTCGTTGATGAAAAAAAAAGCTTTGGAAAGAGGAGAGAAGCAACAAAAAGAAGATCAGAGAAAAAGAAGATGCTTTTGAATGAATAAAAAATGAATTTGAAGATATTGTTGGACAACTGAAGGTGAACATGAGAGGCTAGAAGGCGTCTTGAGAAAACCTTAGGAGAATTATTATAGAAGATTCTGTAATTGCAAAGGTCTTGAGCTCTAGAGAATATTCGTTGCAGGGGAGAAGAGGCTTGTAATTGCTAAGGGATTGAGTTCTAGAATATTTGTTGCATGTATGAAGGGAGGCCTATAATTGTAGAGGGTAGAGAAGGAGACACAAGAATCTAAAAAGTATTTAAAAAAAAAAAATGATAGAGAAGTGTGAAGATTTTTATTGCATGTAGAGTCTTGTAGTTGTAGAGGGTTGATACCCTAGAAGCAAAAAATATTGTTGCAAGTGAAACTTGTGATTGTAGAGGGACATGTGAGTCTCTGAAGAAATAGTAGAAGTTAAAAAAATGTCTCCAAGAAGGAGAAAAAGAAGGGTAATGAAAAGAGCCATAAGAATCTTATTTTGGAAAGAACAATGAGAAAGAAGATATGCCAAATTTGTTATTGAAGAATTATAGAGAATCTAGGCTAGATTAAATGTATTGGAGATTGGAAAGTTAAAAGAAACTGAAGTAGATAAGAGAAAATGTAAAGTGAGGTTGCGTGAAAACAACATTGTGACAAATGAAAGTTTGATGTTGAAAAGCATGAAGAGAGGATATATTTATATCCCAAAGAAGGATAAGAATTAGGCATCTCTCATGAAATAGAAAGATTTGAGAAGAATAAAATCCTATTGAAAGAGGATAATGAAAGGAATGAAGAGAAGAAGTTTTGCAGCCCTTTGATAGAAGGTGGATGAAAGAAGAAAAATGTAGGAGTAGTCCACACAATCATAAAAGAAAGAAAACAAGGAAAAAAAAGAAGTGAGAAAAGAAAAGAAGAGAAGAAGAAAGGATGGTCACTGTGGACCATAGGTTTACCATTGTTGAAGAATGCGAAGATGAAGAAAGTCAAAAAAATGGTATTACACATGTTGGAAGAACATAAAAAAGATAGTGATGAAGATTTTATTTTCATCTCATGTTGTTTTTCTATAGGGAATGAATAAGAAAAATAAGATAAAGAAGATGGTGGAGTTCATAAAATCGACTTAGAGAGTCTTATATTTGATGAAGATGATTTCCTATTGAAATACGAGATGAAGAAAATAGGAAGACTATTTGAGGAAGGAAGGTTAGATGAAGCATAAGAAGTGAAAGGGGTTATATTTGAAGGTCCCTTGTTTGATAAGTAAATTGATGATGATGATGATGAGGAGAGCCTCATGTTGAGGGAAGAGATGAGAGATATAATATATTGTTGGGAGAAGAATTGTTGGATGAGTTTGAGGAAGTGAGTAAATAGATGTAGATGGGAGAAGATGATTCCCATGAATATGTTCACATTTCTTGGGACGTGGATAGAAAAAATGAGGAAACATAGTGTCATGTAGATGATATTGGGGGTAAGTGCAAAAAGATGGGGGCAAAAAAGTGGCCAATTTACTTTTTCATCCCAAAATAGCGAAAATGCAAGTGTGTTATAGTAAAACGTGCTCGCGTTATGGGTTGGTAGTGACCAAGCCTGGGCTCGGTCATTACCAAGCCATAACGCGAGTGCATTATAACGTGCAAAAAATGTGCACATTTTGAGTTCAAAAAATGTGCACATTTTGAGTTCAAAAAATGTGCACATTTTGAGTTCAAAAAATGTGCACATTTTGAGTTTGAGTTCAAAAAATGTGCATTTTTTGAAATAAAAAAAACATTTCCAAAACGTGAGTGATATAACGCACTTGCGTTTTGGTCTACATTGACACTTTTTTCTTTGCTTTTTATTGTCTCTTTCTTCTTGTTATCTTTCAGGGAAACTATATACATGAAATAAACATTTAAGTATAAGTTGAAATTTACATATGGACATTTATACTTTAAGTTATATTTCATGTATATAGTTTCAAGATGTTTGAGAGTGGTTTTAGATCTTGAGGAGTTATAATTCAAATTCTAGTTTTTTTAAGATCTTACAATTTTTCAGACTTAGCCAAATTTCAGTAATTAACATGTCAAATATCAATAATCAGGAGGTCAAATTTTAGTAATCAACAAGTTGTATCATCTTTCTCGCTCTATCTCACTCATTGTTTATCCCTTATTCTCTAGAAATCTCTCTCACACTCTCTCCTTCCCTCTATACTTCTATCTATCTCACCTCTCTCTCTCCCTCCATCCCTCCTATTCCTCCTTCCCTCCTTCCCTCTCTAATTTTCTCTATCTCATTCTCTCTATCTCCCCCCTCTCTCTATTTCTCCCACCCACCTTCCCTCTCTATTTCACTCTATCTAACCTATCCATCTACCTCTCTCTCCCTCCCTCCTTTCTCTCTCTCTAAATCTCTCCACTTTCCTCCTTCCCTCTCTCTCTTTCTGCATCCCACCCACCTTCCCTCTCTACTTCTCTTTATCTAACCTATCCCTCTTTTCCTATCTCCCACCCTTCCTTATCTCTCTCTTAATATCTCCTCCTTCCTCCTTCCCCCCTCTCTCTCATTCTCTTTATCACACTTTCTCTCCCTCTGTCCCTCCCTCCTTCCCTTTCTACTTCTCTCTATCTCTCTCCATATATCTCTCTCTCTATCTCACCTCTCTCTCCCTCTCTACCTCTCCCTCTCTCTCTACTCCTCCCTCCCTCCTCCCTCTCTCTATCTCTCCTTCCCTATATACTTCTCTCTATATATCTCTCTCCATCTCTACCTCTCCCTCCCACATTCCCTCTCTCTCTCCCTCCCTCTCTCCCTCTCAATCTCCCAACCTTCCTCCTTCACTTTTTATTTCTCTCTTACACTCTCTCCCTCCCTCCCCCATCTTTATCTCTAACTCTCTCCTTCCCTCTCTACTACCTCTCTCTCTCTACTTTTTCTTTATCTCTTATTCCCTATATAATTCTCTCTCTCTCTCTCTCTCTCTCCATATCTCTCCCTCCCTCCCTCCTTCCCTCTCTCTCTCTCCCTCTCTCTCAATCTCCCCACCTTCCTCCTCTCTCTCCTTCCCTATATACTTCTCTCTATCTCACCAATATCTCACTCCCTCCCTCCTTATCTCTTTAATTCTCTCTCTCTCTCTCTATATATATATATATATCACCTCTCTCTTCCTTCCTCCCACCCACCTTCCCTCTCTACTTCTCTCTATCTAATCTATCCCTCTCTACCTCTCTCTCCCTCCCTCTTGTGTCTCACATTCCTCCTTCCCCCATCTCTCCATCTCTCAATCTCACTTCCATCCCTCCTCTCTATCTATATCTATCACTCTAATTCTCCCTCCCTCCTCCCCCTTCTATATCTCTCCTTCCCTATATATACTTATATCTATCTCTTTCTCTCAATCTCTACATCTCCCTCCCTCCTTCCCTCTCTCTCAATCTCCTAACCATCCTCCTCTCTCTATCTCTCCATATTTCTCTCTCTCTCTCTTCTTTCCTCTCTACTCTTTATCTCACCATTCTCTCTATCTACTTATCCCTCACTATCTCTCCTTCCCTATATACTTCTCTCTATATCCCTCCATCTCTACCTTTGCCTCCCCCCTCCCCTCTTCCCTCTCTCTCAATCTCCCCACCTTCCTTCTCTCTCTCTCCTATCTTTTTCTCGCACTCTCTCCTTCCCTCTCTACTCTCTATCAAGCACCATTCTCTCTCCCTCCCTCCATCCCTCCTCTGTCTATCTCATCTCATCTCTCTCTCTCTCTCCCTCCATCCCTCCTTCCCTCTCTAATATTATCTATCTCCCCCTTTCCCTCCCTCCCTCCCACCCACATTCCCTCTCTACTTCTCTCTATCTAACCTATCCCTATCTACCTCTCTCTCTCCCTCCCTCCCTCCCTCCTTTCTCTCTCAATATCTCCACCTTCCTCCTTTTCTCTCTACTTCTCTCTCTATCACCTCTCTCTCTCCTTCCCTCTTTATATCTCCCCTATCTCTCTCCCCATCTCATCCTCTCTCTTAATATACCAAACCCTATATCAAATGTCATAAATCCTAATCCCTATACCCTGAACATTATCCCTTAACCATAAAAATAAACCCTAAACCCTACATTCAATCTTGTACCCTAAACCCTCATTGTATGAAAAAATTTCTCAAAGAAATGGGGTCTCACGATGATGTACATCACTGTGAGACCCCATTTCTTTGAGGCATTTTGTCATACAATGAGCACTGCCTTGTCAATGCATCAATATGGTAGAATTGACAAGGTAGTGCTCGTTGTATGAAAAAATTCCTCAAAGAAATGGGGTCTCAGGGTGATGAGACCCCATTTATTTGAGGAATTTTTTCATACAATGAGCACTACATTGTCAATGTGTCAATGCGGACACATTGAAAATGTAGTGCTCATTGTATAAAAAAATGCCTCAAAGAAATGGGGTTGACAGTATAAGGTTGAGGGATTAGGTTTAGGGTTTTTAAGGTTTGAGGGATTAAGAGTTTAAGGGTTGAGGGATTAAGGATTTAAGGGTTGATGGATTAAGTGTTTAAGGGTCGAGGGATTAAGGATTTAAGGGTTGAGTGATGAGGGTTGAGGGTATAAGGTTGAGGGTATAGGGTTGAAGTATAGGGTTTAGGGTCCAATGTATAGGGCAGAGGTATGAGAATTGAGGGTTGACCTAGTCTAATGTATAGGTTAGAGGGTTGAGGGGTTAATGGTTTCAGGGTTTAAGGGTTGAGGGTTGAGGGTATAAGGTTGATGATAAAGGGTTGAGGGTATAGGGTTGATAGTATAGGGTTGAGGGTCTAATGTATAGGCTAGAGGTTTGAGAATTGAGGGTTGACCTAGTTTAATATATAGGTTGGAGGGTTGAGGGATTAAGGGTTTAAGGGATGAGGGATTAAGGGTTTAAAGGTTTAAGGGTTGAGGGTTTAAGGATTGAGGGATTAAGGGTTTAAGGATTGAGGGATGAGGGTTGAGGGTATAAGGTATAGGGTTGAGAGAGGGAGAGAGGGAGTGGGAGAGACCTGAGAGAGAGAGGGAGAGAGGGAGAGAGAGGGAGATGGAGAGAGAGAGAGTGTGTGTGTGTGTGAGAGACCAAACATCACCAAGAGACCCCATTTCTTGGACCCATTTTTAAATAGGCCACTACATTTCCAATTTCACTAAATTGGCAAGCTAGTGGGACCACTACCTTTCCAATTCGGTGAAATTGGAAACCTAACATGGTCTGTTTGAAAAAATGGGCCCAAGAAATGGGGTCTCTCGGTGATTAATCTAACTTGGCCACTACATTGCCAATTTCATCAAATTGGCAACCTAACTTGGCCACTACATTGCCAATTTCATTGAATCAGAAAGGTAGTGGGCCCACTAGCTTGCCAATTTGGTGAAATTGGCAACCTAACTTGGCTTGTTTGAAAAAATGGGTCCAAGAAATCACCGGGAGATCCCATTTCTTGGACCCATTTTTTCAAACAGACCACTACATTGCCAATTTCACTGAATTGGCAAGCTAGTAGGCCCACAAGCTTGCTAGTTTGGTGAAATTGATAACCTAATTTGGCCTATTTGAAAAAATGCGTCCAAGAAATGGCAACCTAACTTGGCCTGTTTGAAAAAATGGGGAGACCCCATTTCTCGGACCCATTTTTTCAAACAGGCCAAGTTAGGTTGCCAATTTCACCGAATTGGCAACATAGTGGTCTATTTGAAAAAATGGGTCCAAGAAATGGGGTCTCCCAGTGATGTACCCCATTTCTTAGACCCATTTTTTCAAACAGGCCCACTAGCTTGCCAATAAGTTGAAAATGGTAAAGTAGTCTAACTTGGCCTGTTTGAAAAAATGGGTCCAAGAAATGGTGTGTCCCAGTGATTTACATCACCGGGAGCCCCCATTTCTTGGACCCACTTATCCAAATAGGCCACTACATTCCCATTTCATCGAATTTGCAAGCTAGTGGGCCCACTAGCTTGGCAATTCGGTGAAATTGGCAACCTAGTGGGTTGTTTGAAAAAATGGGTCCAAGAAATGGGGTACATCACCGGGAGACCCCATTTCTTGGACCCATTTTTTCAAACAACCCAAGTTACCTTGTAAATTTCACCGAATTGGAAAGCTAGTGGGCCCACTAGCTTGCCAACCTAGTGGGATGTTTGAAAAAATAGGGTCCAAGAAATGGGGTCTCACGATGATGTACACAGTGATTTAAGGTAGTGCTCGTTGTATGAAAAAATGCCTCAAAGAAATGGGGTCTCACGGTGATGTACATCACTGTGAGACCCCACATACAATAAACTATCAATAATGTTTGCATTAATAGCATTGACAAGTGGTGCTGGGTTGTATGAAAAAATGCCTCAAAGAAATGGGGTCTCATGGTTATGAAAAAATGCCTCAAAGAAATGGGGTCTCATGGTGATGTACATCACCATGAGACCCCATTTCTTTGAGGCATTTTTTCATACAACGAGTTCATAATGCCTCAAAGAAATGGGGTCTCATGGTGATGTACATCACCATGAGACCCCATTTCTTTGAGGCATTTTTTCATACAACGAGCATCACCATGAGACCCCATTTCTTTGAGGCATTTTTTCATACAACGAGCTCTACCTTGTCAATGCGTCAATGCAAACACATTGACAAGGTAGTGCTCATTGTATTGAAAAATGCCTCAAAGAAATATGTACATCACCATGAGACCCCATTTGTAGTGCTCATTGTATAAAAAAATTCCTCAAAGAAATGCTGTCTCATGGTGATGTACATCATCGTGAGACCCATTTCTTTGAGGCATTTTTATACAACGAGCACTACCTTGTCAATGTGTCAATGAGATAGCATTGACAAGGAAGTGCTCATTGTATGAAAAAATGCCTCAAAGAAATGAGACCCCATTTCTTTGAGGCATTTTTTCAGACAATGAGCACTTCCTTGTCAATGCATCAATGCAGTAGCATTGACAAGGTAGTGCTCATTGTATGAAAAATTCCTCAAAGAAAAGGGGTCTTATGATGATGTACATCATCATGAGACACCATTTCTTTGAGGATTTTTTTTGATACAATGAGCACTAAGCTCACTTCCTTGTCAATGTGTCAATGTGGTAGCATTGACAAGGTAGTGCTCATTGTATGAAAAAATGCCTCAAAGAAATGGGGTCTCATAGTGATATACATCACTGTGAGACCCCATTTCTTTGAGGCATTTTTTATACAAAAAGCACTACCTTGTTAATGTGCTTATGCATCAAAGAAATTGGGTCTCACTTCTCTCTCTCTCTCTCTCTCTCTCTCTCCCTCCTTCCCTCTCTAATATTCTCTATCTCCCCCTTTCTCTCTCTTCCTTCCTCTCACCCACCTTACCTCTTTACTTCTCTCTATCTAACCTATCCATCTCTACCTCTCTCTCCCTCCCTCCTCTCTCTCTCAATATCTCCACCTTCCTCCTCCACTCTCTACTTATCTCTCTATTACCTCTCTCTATCTCCTTCCCTCTCTACTTCTCCCTCCCCCTTCTCTTTCTCTCTCTCTCCCTTTCACCCTCTCTCTTAATATCCCAAACCCTATGCCAAATATCATAAATCATAATCCATATACCCTAAACCCTACACCCTCAACCCTCATCCCTTTACCCTATACCCTCAACCTTATAAGCTAAACCCTAAAAAATATCCCTCAACCATAAAATTAAACCCTAAACCCTACATTCAATCTTGTACTCTAAACCCTCAATCCTAAACCAAATACCCTCAACCCTATACACTTAACCTTGTATCCTCAACCTTAAACACTATCCCTCAACCCTCAACTATATACCTTAAACCCTAAACCCTACTCCCTCAACCCTCATACCCTATATCCTCAACCTTATAACCTAAACCCTAAACATTATCCCACAACTCTATACCCTCAACCCTATACTTAAACCATAAACTCTACACTCTCAAACCTTAACCCTATACCATATACCCTCAACCCTCTACCCTATAACCTATACCCAATATCCTAAACCCTAATCCATATACCTTGTACACTTAACCTTGATCCTCAACCCTAAACATTATACCTGAACTGTAAACCCACAAGCCTAAACCCTATACTTTAACCCTAAACCCTACATTAAACCTTGTGCCCTCAACCCTAAACCCAATACCCTCAACCATATACCCAATATTATAAACCATAACCCTATACCCTATACCTTGAATCCTAAACACTATCCCTCATTCCTCAACCCTATACCTTAAAGCCTAAACCCTACACCATCAACCCTCATACATATCTATATCTCTCTCTTCCTTCCTCTCACACACCTTCCCTCTCTACTCTCTAACCTATCCATATCTACCTTTCTCTCTACCTCCCTCCTATCTCTCAATCTCTCCACCTTCCTCTCTCTCTCTCTCTCCCTCCCTAGCTCTCCCCCTCTCTCTCCCTCCCTAGTTCTCACTCTCTCTTCCTTCCTCCCACCCACCTTCTCTCTCTACCTCTCTCTATCTAACATATTCCTCTCTACCTCACTCTCTCTCCCTCTCTCCTCTCTTTCTCAATTTCTCCACCTTCCATCCCCTCTCTCTCCCTCTCTCTCATTCTCTATATCTCACTTCTCTCTCCCTCCTTCCCTCCTTCCTTCTCTCCCTCATTCTCTCTTTGTATATATTACCTCTCTCTCTACTTCTCCCTCCCTCCTCCACCTCTCTATCTCTCCTTCCCTATATACTTCTCTTTATCTCTCTCCATCTCTACCTCTCCCTCTCTCTCTCTCCCCCATATTTCTCTACTAGAGAATCACTAGTACACAAAGAACAATATATGACTAAATAAACTACTAAAAATTGCATATAAATGACTAATTTTAGTCACGTGACTATTAGTAGTTTATTTGTAGTCATTTATAACACGACCAAATAAATGACTAAACTATTTTAGTCATTGATTTTTAGTCATTGATTTAGTCATTTATTTAGTCATGGTAGTGATTTATTTAGTCATATATTTAGTCATTAATTTAGTCATTAATCTAGTCATATATTTAGTCATTAATTTAGTCATTACTCTAGTCATATATTTAGTCATTATAAATCAAATCTAACTTAATTAATCCTCACAAATTTATGCATATAAACTTCAAGTATCATAGATATTTAAATGTTGAAGAAGAACCATGAAATGAAGACTAAAATGCTTGAAAAAATATGATTGATCAGACACACACAAACAGATTACAAATCAAGAGGAGCCACAACATAGTATTTATGAGTGGAGAAAAAAACACTCTGAAATTTACTTCATTAAGCCTCATTGGAAAATCAAAATCTCATTGGTTACATTCAATGTCTTAGTGACACTGTACAACTTACAAACACTATATAAAAAAAATACTCCTATTTTCATATACTTATACTATTTTCCCCTTCCTTAACTGCAGTCCTTTTGGAAAGGAAACAACCTCCTATAGGGGCTCGACCCATTTAATCCCCTTGAAAATCCACAACTTTCTCACCGCTATTGGTTTTAGCTCCTCTAAAATCTTCCTCGTTGGTATTCACCTTTCACTTCTCCAATTTGGAGTTGCAACCTGAAATAAGGTTTCAAAATTTGCACATCAAAAACTCAGAAAAGTCAAATAATACAGAGGATAAAATTCAAACATTTTCTTTTCCTTTTCCAACTATGGCACCCTAAACTTAGGCGCTAGATATAGCGAATGTATCAAAATTAGATATAACATCCATAAAAAGCATATTTGGAAGTAGATTTTTATCAGATATTGTAGTTGCAAGTTACACTAATTATAATACAGATAAATAGTTTTACCTTTCTGCATCAACTAATGCAATTCTAATAAATTTTAGAGGATCGACAATGCTAGCCTTTATCATATCAACATACTCACCTGCAAGTTGCAACAAAACATTAAACTTATTAATTAGACTCAACATCCAAGAAAGAAAAAGAAACTTCAAACACTATCAATTTAGTAAAAAAATATCAATTTCAAAGATCAAAGTAGCCAATGCTTCACTCTCTACATCCTCTACTACAATCAAAAGAGGCCTTTGTTTTTGTGATAAATGCAACAAGAAATTATATTATTTTTCAAAACTTATCACTATGTACTTATGAAATCAAGATCATTCAAATTGTCAAACTAATCAACATGACTACCTAATTTCTTTCTATCACATACACTTTGGGTATACAAGATCATTGTGAATCCCAATTATTGAACTATGAAATTCAGCAACACAATGAAATTATATCTTAAGTAAAATGTAAATCAAATCAACATTACATTGCTCAACTTATCAATTAATAGTTGAAGAGGCAAGTCTTAGTCAACAAGAGACAATGCTAAACACAATCTCAATTGGTAGGGCATATTGATCTTCAACACTCCTAGCTATTTCTTCATACATTTCCCATGGTTCTCAACATAAGTTACTCCAAGAATGAATCCCATCATCAAGAAAAGTGTATGCAGCATGAGCATGGGGCTAAAGACAATGTACTTGCATGGTTTAAGGCACATGAGATTACTTAAGACTCTCTAGACATGAAAACAAGACAAGGTAACTTTAAGAACTTGACACAATGTTGCCTCCAATGAAAATGATGCAAAAGTATAAGACAGTCCTATGTGAGAGAATTTCAAGCTTGATGCAGGCTGTGGTACCTTTAAATAGCATACTAGGGATGGATTTTGATGAGAAATTACTTTGTTTCAACACCCATGACAAGTACTAATCCGGGTTCAAACTGTTTTGCATGTTTTGCTTATACTGTCCTACGGAGACAACCCCAAACAAATAAAAGTCAGGATTGAATTGACCAAGTGATGCCTACCCTAGACTTGTAGAGACTGCAAAGACCCTTAACAACATGAGAAAATAGTGGTTGCTTGGAAATCCAACATGGGTTTTAGGCAACCAACATCAAAAGATCAAAAGACACTATTTTTTTGCAAGATTCTCTTCACTGTTCTAATGGGATAGTCTATAAGGAAACAAACCAAGATTGAAACAACCAAAGTAAACCTTGATTCAAGTCTGCACACTCACCAAAACCATCAATAAATATTTTTCAAGTCATGGATCAAGTTTTTCAAACGTGGGTTGAGAGATTTTGTAGCAAAAAGAGAGAAATCACTATTTTTTCCTAGTTTCCTCCTATGGACTGAAAGAGGGAACACAATAATATAACATGCAATTGGTTTTATTCCATAAGCAGGGCCGTACAGGCCGTACAAGATCCAAAAACTTCCTGCAACTACAAAAAACAATGAAAATCTTATTCAAAATTCTTGCATAAACAACAAAAATCACTTCAAATGTTCAATGCTCGACCATTCTAGGCTCCAACTTTCCTTTTACAATCAATTTTAGCAGTTACAAGATGTTTCCCATGAACATTAATGATTTTTCATCATTTTTTTTCAAGTTTCCAAGATGCATGACACCAAAAATAACAACTTTTGCAAGTTTTGGACAACTCACACACAACTGACGCCCTAGGTGAAGATAATAAAGTTCCATTAGAATCCATTTCACTAAAAAATCATGCAACTAAAGACAAGATTCTTGAGGTTATGACGAAACAAGTGGGATCTCCTTTAACTAGTGAGTTTCCTAAGTCACCTCCCATTAGTGAATCACATAAGAAAGTAAAAGGTTTCTTGAAATCCATGATGCAATCTAATTATAACAATGTTCTGCAACAACTGAGTTGTAACTTAGTTTCTCAAACATGAAGGCAACCACAAATCATTCCCACTCGATTACCTTTTCCTCAACATAGTGTGCCTAGTGTTGAAGACCTTAAAAAGACTCCTGCTAATATATCTATATGGAAACTTATTCAATTATCACCTACATTCAAGTGTCTATTTCAAGAACTGTTGCAAATAAAGCAAGAGGAGATCCATGGATAGGGTTCTAAAGATAGTTATCTATTGAATGGTTATGCTCAAAATATTGGTTGAGAAACTCAAGGAATGCCTACAAGAGTGACACCAACAAGAATTGTACATTTGAATTTCAATCTTTAGAAGAAAAGAATACAGATGGGAGTGCAAGGTCTTGTCATTGATCCAAGGCAATTGGATTAATCAGTGACAATTTGGATAAACAACTAAGGGCAGTCCAGGATACGAGGAAGTTCACAATAACTTCCTATGTCATATACATGCTGGAAAGGCACTTCAAGTACAAGGGTTAGGGCTGCAAGGGGGTTATTGGACAAGATAGGGTATATGAAATTTATCCTCAGCTGCACCTGTCCAACACCTCACATTACAAAAATGATCAAACTTTGTTTTCTAATCACCAAGATCCATGACTATGTGAAAATCCCACAAACAAAAATAATAATTTGCTGATATATCACAAGAGATAACTCTTGCAGTCAGATAAAAAATGCACAAAATGAATTTGGTGGAAAGGCTTTAAAATTTTTTAGGCAAATACAATTTGCAGGTGTAAAGAAAAATTCCACAACTTTTGCCAACATCCTCCCTGCCAGTGCCAAATTGGGAGCTTTGAAACAAGATATGAATATCCATCAATGCATAGACAATACATGATAGTATCCCTATAAGAAATGTGGCCTATGGATTACAATATTTTAGGATATGCACAAAATGGATTTGTTGAAAAGGCTTTAGAAACTTTCAAGAAAATGCAATTGGCAGGTGTAAAGCCAGATTCCACAACCTTTTCCAGCATACTCCCTTCCTGTAATAAAACTCATCAAATGGTTTATTCTTACCATCATAAAATTGAAAACAAATGATTGACCTGAAGCAAAGAAAACAATTAAATAGCACAAAGTGAATGAGACACGAAGAATTGTTACGATTAACATTTCACTTGGAAATTGGAATTGTTGCGTTGCTTTCACAATAGAGCAACATTTGATCAATAATGAAATGTTTTTTGAGCAACAACAAAAACAAGCGAATGAGTGGGGAAAAGTGCAACAAAACATGCTTATCAAGATATTAAATAATAAGAATATTTTCCAAGTTCAAATATTCAGCCACCGCCAAGATGAGTTTGAGAGGCCAAAACAAAAAGGGGAAGAAGACTTGCAGAGTTAAGGGAAAGTAAAAAACTTGAGAGGGATAAATCTTTTACTCCAAAGGCACGGGTTTAGAGCCAACTTTGGAGCTTTAAATATTTTGTATCCATGAATTGCAAAGGGTGAATTTGGAATGTGAAGAAGACACAGAAATATAGGGTGCTCGATGGAATGAAGAAGTTTTTCTTTCACAAACGAAGCCATAGAAGATTAGGGTAAAAGTCTTCTAGTGAAGCATCAATTATTGAGGCATTATGAAACATTTGAATAGACTAACAAACACACTGTTTCCTTGCACACTGATGATGAATACATGAAAGCCCTAATTCCAGTAGAAGTGGGAAAATCACAAATGAAAGTGATATCAAAGAGACCCTTGCTTATCGAAGAGAACATTAAATGTCTCTTGGACACCCCAATGAGTCAACGAGAGAAGAAAAGGAGATCATTGGAGAGAGTGATAAACATCGTTAGGACTCAATGCACTATCCCCCCGATGCTTCGATAGTACTTAGGTGCAAAATTTGTCGGGAAGAGAATTTAATATCGGTTGGAGTTGGTTCAATGTCTCTCCGATACAATATGCATCAATATCCATTGGGGACACTATGATTTGTCGATGGGAGTCATTGGTAAGTTCCTCCAATGGGGCGAAAGGATAAGTCATGATGGAAAGGTAAAACAATATTTTATTAAAACGATGGGAGTCTTTTAGCTACTAGTTCATCAGAAAAGTCAACTAGTTCAGGAAACACAGCTTCCAGCCAAGCAATAGCAAAAATAGCATTGCTTGAAGCCTTAGAACCAATATAATGTGAGCTACCCCCTATCATGGGAAAGGATGGCCTTCATGTATGTATATTGATGCATTAATGGAAGTCTGCATGGTTATGGTATTTGTGTGTTTGTCTCTTATGGCAAAGATGGCCTTCAACAATAATCATAGATTATACATGCTATCAAGACAAATATTAGATACAAATCTCCAATATATAATACATTGACAACAAAAAGAAACATATGATTTGAGAAACAAGAAATATTGGTGCCATAGCTAGGTCAAAATACAAATCAAAATTTAGTCTTTTTCATTTCTTATACTAGAAAACATGTCAATAGAAAATACATTATTCAAGGATTTGTTAAAACCTATCATTTTTGGGGATGATTGGACACTTCGAAGAAAATATGATGGTGAAGATGCAAAGCATTATGCTACAATTAATGGAGCAATTAGTACCATTACAAGCCATCACACAACAATTGCCTAAAATAAGATATGGAACAATACCTTTGGTGAATGATGGATGTTGTAAGTAGAAATCATAACATCCTAGCCAATGTCCACCTTATAACCTCTAGGAAAAACATCAGCCTCCTGAGCCTGTCTAATTAAAACCTACATTTTCATGTTGAAATATGTGGTTTGGCCAAGCTATGAGTATGGATTATTAATGAGAAACACAATTTCAAAACACATGCAATGTTATATTCATCTAATGCATGAAGAGGCCTTACTCAGCAAAATTTTCACATACAGGTGGGTGTGGATAAAGTCGCATTGACTCATTTATGCAATGGGTCAGATACTTCAGCTCCTTCATATCTGCAAAATGTGGATTCCTTCCTTGCAGTACTCTATCAAACTTCTCTTGTGCTTTCTCTAGTGTAGTGGGATTATGGATGTATAAAGTAACAATATGTCATTTAAAAATACTACTTGAAACTAGTTGTTTAGAACTTCAATATAAAACATGTCAGGCACAAAATCTTGATAAAAGATAGAATTTTCTTCTTTTCTTTCAAATTTGAAGTAGTTTGCTTTGAATATTTGCACATAGCCAAAATACCTTATTATTACATGAACATCCTTCTATAACACATCATATATTTCATCCTTCCTCTTTATTTGTTTTGGTACTTATTACCTTATTAACTCATACAGTGCATATGCACTACAATTCTATTGTAAAGGGAACAAAACCTTAATGAGAATTAACCCAACTTCTATTTTATAAGAGTCAAGGATCTCCTCTTGAGCTTCTTCATCTATGAGATTAGATTCTTGATTTATTACAAACTAGTCTCTTTGCTCTAGGGATATTACAAGAATGGTTGCCACTTTCTTTCGATGTCATCATCTTATAACTCCAAAAGTTACTTCTTATTAGAACTATTTAAATTTTGATGGAACTTGGTGGTTTTTGAAGCATTCTACAGAAGGAGCAAGCCAGGAGAAGATCAGAATTACAAAATTATTTTTTTCTATTCCTGATCTATAATTAGAAAGTTACAAATTATTGCACTTAACTCCTAATTACAAAATTTTCCCGATCCACGTAGAATTGCGTGATTATGTTGTTTAACCATTGAAATTACAAACTAGGTTTACTTTTAGACAATTTAATGAAATTAACTAATTACTAAACTCAAGTAATTAGAATTCAAATGATAATTGAAAATACTGAAATAACTAGAGGGAATTTAAGATGGAAGAGAGAAGAATGAGACAGAAGACAGAAGGATCAGAATGCGTAGATTGATAATGGAGTTTGTCCAATGAGGACTACGTCTCTGGGTCTGCTTCTCAATGCTGGGACCGCTTTATTGATAATGCCAAGCAAAACTATGCTTTGTTACAATACTCGAGCCTTCAAAACCTGCATACAATTTCCTCACAATCTCTCACTTTACAATTTTTGGTGTATACTAACACCTTGCAATTCTTCCTCTCAAAAATAATTCAACTCTCCTCTAGCATTCTAACTCCACCTTTCTCAATAATTTCTATTCTCTATTTTTCTCTCCAAGAGAATTCTCCTCTTACAAGGAAATAAGACCCCCCTTTTATACGAATTTATTTGCTAATAAGGACCATAACCATATGATTTTATAAATATTCCCTATCTCCCCTTTTTACATCATATGATTTTTACAAATCTCCATAATCTTCATAATTCCCCCTTTTACAATAAAAATCATTGATATCCCGTTTATAAATCTTCAAAAACCCCTTAGTAACCTTTTAATAATCTTTTAATATATTTTAATATTTTAAATAAACCCCCTCTTCATTATCATTATTCGGGCTTGAATATCTTAAAAGGATTAAGGTTAAATTTAAAGAGATTGCCTTTTAATTAGGGGGTATGAGTTTATGGATTTTTCTTCTCTCCTTGTTTTATGGGCAAGGCAAGAGGATTTTAAGGATAAAATCCCACCATTTCCTCCTTTTTTTTCTTCTAATTTTTAAACAATATATATATTTTTAAAATGGAGATATTGGGTGGAGTGTGCCACATGGGATTTGCTCGCTGATGTGTCCGCTAACTGGGTTGATGATGTGGCATTGACTGGTCAACGTATGTTGCCAACTTTGACCACTTGTATCTTGTGCAAATGGACTCTTTTTTCGACAAAACGAGTTGCGTCAAAAAGCTCTCGACGAGCTCTTCGTGATGACACCCCATTTGACGACTTCAAATTTTTGTCCTTTTTCTAAGCCCTCTGATTTTCTTGTCAACTAGAACTTTAACTGCTCGCAACTTTTGCATACAAACTCCTTTTGAGCCCATTCGAGTTGCATCAGGTTCATGTAGGCGGGCTCTACACAATGACACCGGTTCTGAGAGATTTTGAGACTGTAAAATTTTTAGGTTCTTCTAGATCCTCCTGGATCAGTTCTAGCTTTATTTTGTTAAATACTTGTGTGTATTCAGCTGATTTGGTCTTTAATTTCTAGGAAACTGAACATCTCTTTAATAAGTCAAGAATAATGTGCAAATCTAACCTATTCAATTGCTTACAACTATAGTTATTTAAGGACTGTTAATGTATGATTTCTTTTCTAGGAAAATACTATTGTTTATTGCTTTACTTTATTTAAGGACTATTAATGTATGTTTTTTGTGAGAAATCATCACACATACCGGTTTTACATGTATAGATTACTAGTTTTTCATTTGCTCTTGTAACATCAAAAATTATTGTAATGCTATAAATTGGAATCAACATATCGTTCCATCTTAATTGGTATCTATAAAAATGTTCATTGCATGTAAACAGTTTGTTCTAACTATTGCATGCTAAGAGCAATAGTTAGTGGAGATTGTTTTGAAATGTTGACAACTAATACTACCAATTGAGTTCCTTCCAGTGGAAAAAACAAAATCCATTACATTCTTTGTACTTGGGTTGTGATCATACCCTTGTATTGAATTTGTTTATTTATTTATTTAGAAAAGTAAAGAATTAGTATTTTTTTAGGAACTCCTTACATCCTCTTTCAAAGATCATAATTTTAACTTGATTGTATTGCATTCAACATGACAAAATGAAGAAAATGGCACAACAAACTTAATTACATTGATATAGTATTTTGCATTGACTATTTACTATCCTACCTCTAAGTTGCCGCAAACAAGTCATGTATTCAAATTTTCTAAGAAAGTCATGGATACAAGTTCAAGTGGGCTACAAAGTGTCAAGCACAATACATCATAAGAAAATGTTCACATGATTCATACTTTCTTGGCTCATTCAGAGCATTCTTGGCAATAACACAATTGAGGAATCAAATAATATAATACTTAAACTGGCTCTTGATGGACCCTTCACAAGGTGATACCAATCTATTCAAAATCACAAAATCCCACTAGCAACTCAGATCCTTCATCATTCAATTTTTCCCTTGTTGATTGTCCTAGGCTAGTAGCCCTGCAATAAGGTCTGTCAGACCATATATCTTGAACTAGATCATCAAACTGAATTTCACACATATATTCAGATGCCCCTTAAGATGTTTGATAGAATGCCTAAAAGAGATGTCATCTCATGGAATACAATGATTGCAGGATACGCACAAAACAATTTTTTTGAAAAGGCTTTAAAATATTTTAAGCAAATGCAGTTGGCAAGTGTAAATCCAAATTCCACAACCTTTGCCAGCATCCTTCCTGTCTGTGCCAAAATGGGAGCTTTGGAATAGGGTATGGACATCCATGAAAGCATAAAGGATAGAATAAATTTTGTCAGATGTTGTAGTGGCAACAACCCTTGTAGACATGTATGCAAAATGTGGAAACATAGAAAAGGCATGCAAACTGTTTGACAAAATGCCTCAAAGAAATGTGGTCTCATGGATTGCAATAATTTTAGGATACAAACAAATTGAAATTTTTGAAAAGGCTGTAGAAAATTTCAATCAAATGCAATTGGCAGGTGTAAATCCAGACTCCACAACCTTTGCCAGTATCATACCCGCCTGTGCCAAATTGGGAGCCTTGGAATAGGGTATGGACATCCATCAAAGCATAAAGGATAGAGGAATTTTGTCAAATATTGTAGTTGCAACTACTCTTGTAGACATGTATGCTAAATGTGGGATCATAGACAAGGCACTTGAAGTGTTCAACAAAATGCCTCAAAGAAATGTGGTCTCATGGACTGCAATAATTGTAGGATATACACAGATTAGATCTATTGAAAATGTTTTAGAAAATTTCAAGCAAATGCAATTTGTAGGTTTAAAGCCAGACTCCACAACCTTTTCCAACATCCTCTTTGCCTATTCCAAAATGGAAGCTTTGAAATAGGGTATGGACATCCATCAAAGCATAATAGAAGGGGGATTTTCATATGATATTATAGTTGGAAATGCTTTGGTTGACATGTTTGCAAAATGTGGAAGCATAGAGAAAGCATGTGAAGTTTTTGACAAAATGCCTCGAAGAGATGTCATCTCTTGGACTTCAATTATTTTGGATATGCACAAAATGGATTTGTTGAAAATACTTTAGAAACTTTCAAGCAAATGCAATTGGTAGGTATCTTTAAGCCAAATTCCACAACCTTTGCTAGCATCTTTCCTGCCTGTGCCAAAATGGGGGCTTTGGAAAAGGGTATGAACATCCATCAAAGCATAAATAATAGAGGAATTTTGTCAGATGTTGTAGTTGCAACTGCCCTAGTAGACATGTATGCAAAATGTGGAAGCATAGACAAGTTATGTGAATTGTTTGACAAAATGCTTGAAAGAGATTCCATCTCATGGAATATGATGATTGCGAGATATGAAAAAAATGGATTTGCTGAAAAGGCTTTATAAAATTTCAAGCAAATGAAATTAGAAGGTGTGAAGCCAAATTCCACAACCTATGCCAACATCCTCCCTGCTTGTGCCAAAATGGGAGCTTTGGAGCAAGGTATGAACATCCATTAGAGCATAATAGATGGGGGATTTTTGTCAGATATTATGGTTGGAAATGCTTTGTTAGACATGTACGCAAAATGTGGAAACATACACAAGGCATGTGAAATCTTTGATGGAATGCCTCACAGAGATGTCATCTCATGGAATGCAATAATTGTAGGATATGCATAAAATGGATTTTGCAAGGATGCTCTCAAAATATTTGAATTAATGAAGCTCTCTGAAACATATCCTAACATTGTAACCTTTGTTTATATTCTTTGTGCATGCAACCATGGAGGTTTAGTGGATGAGGGCTATACATACTTCAATCACATGAGTAAGCAGTATTGCATTACACCTATAGTTGATCATTATGTGTACATGGTTGACCTTCTTGCCCATGCTGGCTATCTCGAGGACACTCTAAACTATATCATTAATATGCCAGATAGACCTATGGTGGTTGTGTGGATGTGTTTTCTTGCTGCCTATAGGTTACATATGAATATAGGCTTAGAAGTATTTACGACCACACTGCTCTTCAATTTGGATCCTAAAAATGTTGCTACTTATGTTCTTCTCCAATGGCGTTCATGTTTTCTCTGATAAAATTTAATCACATGTTTGCATTTCGGAACATCAAAGAGACTCGTCTTTAATCACATGTTGATCAAGTCATGGGTAGGCAATTAAGGAGCCTTGTAATTCAACTTGTCATTGTCATTGATCCTAAGATGCTTGCTGATCTTGTCTGTATTGAAGCTAAGCTTGAATAAGTTGAGGATGTCTTAGAAAGTTCTATATTGTATGGTGGAGTGCTTTATCCAGATCTCTCAAGCAACAAGATGCCATTTTTTTTAATTAAATTTTAAAGATCTTGAAGATGGAAGGGTGTGGGTGCTTGTAGGTTTATTAAAAGATATAATGCCACCTCTAAAAAATGGAGTGGCGATGTGTATTCCTCAATATCATTGGAAAGTTCCATTATAAATATGGGAGTTCTAGAAACCAATCTTGACTAATCTATTAAAGAAGGATACCATGATTCAGTGGAAAATTGATGCAACAAAAAATTGTAGAAAAATAATTGCAAATATAGAATGTAGGTTATTATTGATTACTAGCATGTTTTCGACATTGAAAAGAAAATCACTTTGAAAAGCCAACATGACTTTACCAATGCAGTGCAAAAGATGAGAATTGTTGAAACCACCCAAGAGAAAGAGGAATTGACTTCAGAAATAGTACAAGGGTTAATATAGGGAGAGAAGTCCTGATTAGAGGGTAGAAGAACTCATGAGGAGTTGTTTAGTTGAATAAGTTGTTGGAAGAGGTAGACTCCTTAGAAACTACAATAATGGGAAGACATTAAATATGCCTTTATTAACATAAAAAAATGAGACTTACTAACAAATTTTACCATCAAATGAGTTATCTCAACAACAATAAGGGTGGGAATTGAGCATGCCAACTCAACCCCTTTTGAGTTTGAGTTATCAAACCTCACCACCTAATTGAACAAAATTAGGAAGACTTCAATTTAAATATTAATAGAAGCCTTTGGTAAGATGTCTACATATAGAATCACATGGAAATCAAAATGAATATAGATAAATTTCTCATTGAAAGTGATTCTATGTTAGTAATTAAGTATTTTCTAAAACTACAACATAGCCCTCCCTATACAAATTGGTGGATGCAACCAATGTTATAAAAATTCAACATATTCCTAGAAAGGCCAATAAGTTAGTGGACCACTTATCAAATGAAGCTATTCACTCAAAAGAAAATGTCATGAACTTGATCTAATACACTCATCTCTTGTAACTTTTTCCACCCATCCATGTCATTTTTTCTAAGGAGAGTAGGATACGAACTCAAAAGTGCAAGTAGGAAGTTTCTATGTCATTACAATTGCACTTTTACATCCCAGGTAATTTACAACCCCAACGCATTTAATAGTTTCTATAAGCAAAATGACAACAATCTTGATGTTATGAGCTTCATCAACCTCTTGATCATTTAGGCCAAATAACACACTTATTAAGAGTAAACTTAGTATCTTCACAATAGTTAGAAATGGTTGATTCTGGATGCAAAACAGTCCCAAATGTCTCAGGGTTTCAAATTGACACTCATTCACTTGCTTAATAAACCACTTTGGCACATAAGACAAGATCGTTGCCTTGTGATTGCTTGCACACATCATAGTCACCATGACAATAATCTTGATGTTATGGGTTCAACAATCTCTTGATTTATTAAGACCAAGCACCACACTTATTTAAGGGAAATGTCTTAGTGTTTTAAGCAGCCAATTCTTGACTTAGATTAGTTCCAAATATGTTTTGGTTTCAAATCCATGTTCATTCACTTGTTAATTTTTTAATTTGGGTATGTAAAACAAGAATCTTCCTTGCTTGCAGCTTGCATGCATCCTAGTCATTGTGTCATATGTGATGCTTACCTCTACTATTTTTCCCTAAGTTACCAATCTTGGATACCGGTCCAGTGTGGGAAAGGTTCAACCAGGGTTCAACATTTGGCTTGTAGATTCATCCAAGACAACCTCATGAGAACTTGAAAATAATTTTCACAATTTTTTAAAAACCTAAATAAATCATTGGAATTCATTTTTCTTGCAAATAACTATCATTTATCTTGCAAAGTAGGAGAAATTAGCTTGGCAAATGAAGGAAGTAGGGTATAAAGAATCATTTATCTACCACCATAATGAAAAGTTAGCAATTGCATTTGGTTTGTTAAACATGGCCCCTAGTACAACTAATAGAGTTGTTAAGAACCTTCAAGTATGTTTTGATTGCCACACTGCATCTAAATTCATCTCCAAGATTATTGCAAGAGAAATTGTTTTGAGAGATGTGAGCCATTTCCATCATTTTAAACAGGGACAACTTTGGACAAACTAGAATAATATTATATTTGAGGGTAGAACACCATCGGCCTAACATTACTACATCGGGGGAACTCCCCTCATAGCTCCACCGATAGACCGATAAGGTGGGGGTAGTTAGTTCCATTTTTTGTAATGTGGTAAGAGTCATACATGTAACACTATGTTAGGTTGGGGAACTCTTCTTGGAGGTTCTAAATGATTTTCCTCTTTTTTATAAGACTGTGTTGGCAGTGCCACTTGGATCACAATTGTTTGGTGGGATTCCAAACCTAGACAATGAGGTGCAGTTGTGGAAATCTCATAGAGAGAAGCTACAAGCTACCATGATGATTTTTCTGAGTGAATTTATATCAGAGTCTTGTTTAACATGGCTTAAGAAATGTGTAGATGATATTCTCTCTACAGATAGGCTTGGGGGAAAGTATTTGCTTGATCTTGTGAAAAGTGGCAAGGAACTTGCAGAGAATGAGACATTGATTAGAGAAACATTGGACAGTCTGGATGCATTTGAAGGGAGCTTGGAGTGGCTAAAAATGGTTTTTGGTTCAACTGTTGAGTTTCCATGGCAGTGTGTGTGTGAGATAGTTTTGAATCATTCAAAGAGTCTGTGGGATGAAATTTTTGAAAGCCTATTTGTTAGTAGGATGAAACAAATAATAGTTGATGGATTTGGAGATCTACGTGAGAGAGTTAAGGTTGGTAAATTCCTTGAAGCCATAGTTACATCTATGGCAAGTTACAAAGATGTTGAAACCCATTTGCACAAATTAACTACTAGTGAGGGTTGGCTTGTCAAGAGAGGGGACCTAAAAAGTGTCAATTTACCTAGGTTGAGTTTTAGATTTATGATGACAAATGATGAAGACTGGTTTGGTTGCCTTAATGCTTATTTTGGAACTGAGGTTAGTCAAATAAAATATACCATAGATGAGGGGTCCAAGAATATTCTGGAAGACCTCCTAAGTTTTTTTCATGCACATAAATCTCCTTCAAGGATAAATGATTTAACACCTTATTTGCAAGAGAAATGCTTCTCATTTTATCTCAACATTGATTGTTGAGATTGAAGAACATCTTGCACATCTTTTAGAAGCTCTCTATCAAAAAATGAAAAATGAGGAGATGCCAGAAAAAATGAACAAGGAGACACTAGAACTTACAATTATAGTGGAAAGGGAAATTTTCTTAGGAAGGCTTTTAGTTGCTCTCAATTTTCATTCAACTTCCTTTCCACTAGTTCTTGGCTTGTCTTAGCTCTGGTTTGTCGAGAAAAAAGCTTCAGTTTTAGGGAAAGGATCTTTGAATTTCAGATATTCCAGTATTGATTTTGATTACCCTCTTCTAAATAGTTCTGGAAGACAAATACTAATGAGAGGGGTCAGTTTGAAGCCTGAATCATAGGATACAAATGATAGCACCAAATTGAATAAACTAAGAACTTGCACAATCTTTGTATCAGAGCTCATAGCATGTGGATATTGTGGATAACTAAAGAGCTTTCAAGAATTCTCACAAGAGATCTAAGGGAGGATGATTCTTTATCCATGACAACTCCTTTGAAGATCTATATTTTCATTTGCATAGAATATGCTATTTATTGCGGCTTATGGAGTTGGTTTCATTTCCATGATTCATCTACAATGAACTGTAATTCATCACAAACTCTTTAAATAATATATATTAAATAGATTTGTGTGTGTCTAGAACAAATAGTAAATCAGAAAGCACATAAGCAAATTATCAAGTAGTGCAAAAGAAAACAATCAACTAGTCACTCTGCCGAGAAGCAACTGGTAGAGTAGTTGCAACTATATTTGTATCAGGTTTTATACCTTCAAACTATATTTGCATAAGAGATATAATGGATTTTGAAAGCACCTATTCTATGAGTATCCTACAATCATTGCACATTATAACTCTGTCTTCTAGTAGCGTATTCTTGAATACTTGGAACATTGCATGATGATATGAAGAGCTTTACATTGTCAAAGAATTTGTATTTTCCCATCCACAGAACAAATATTTGATCTAATTTAGAGGAAATCTATGTAAATTTAGATTGGATTTATCAGTTTTAGATCAGAACTACATTAAAGAATAACAATGAAGAAGCAGTGTATTCAAGTTTAAATTGCAAAATTTAATATTCAACATAGTCTATCCCAACCAGCTAATCTCACATCATTGACATCAAATTATAATAGAAAAAAAAGGATTACTAAAATCATCTCTGCCATTAGAATTTCATCTACAAAATGTATAGCAGCTTCACTTCTATGCCCAGGATCTATGATATTTAAAGTAGCCTAGTCAAGCAACATTTTCACTGTTGCTTAGTTAACCAGACAAGACATGTGAATAGAAAGAATGTGCATTTCACATTTTAAAATTTCATTGAATTACAAGTTTACATGTCTCTCTTTGTTGCCAATGATCAGAATCTTATGGATATGCTTCCTTTTTTCCCACTCCATAAAATGTAAGATTTAAGTCTTTATTTGTTTTGTTCTCAAATTCCAAATTGAAAACAAAACCCAAAAAAATAAGTATATCCAATTCAAAACATCTAATTTTCTTGTTGAAATTGACTTGAAATTTAAAAGATGGATTTTGTGAAACATTTTAGGTACCTTACATTATTGTTACGTTTAAGCTCTGTCGAACAGTCATCTACATCCAACAAAAATAGATTTAGGGAATGCCTCTCTTGTAGAAGAAGCACAACTAAGGTGTTACAAAATTCCCAACTATATTTGCATACTCGTGTTCCATCTCAGAAATCCCATATGAAACCAATTTATTAGCAAAACAAACCCAAGCATATGGATAAAAGGGCGGGTGCATGAAGTTGGTCACACTTTTGTGGCCAAATGGGAAAAAAATTTGGAAAGACATAATGCGCTCGCGTTATAACGCGAGCACGTTATGTGATTTTAAAAGAAAAAAAAAGTCAAATGTGTATCATTTGCTCTTTACTGTTTCTCAGCTCTACCCGTGGCCAAAAATCCTCACTTTTGCGCTTGTGTTCTAGGAGGAAGGATTTCTGCAAATTTCATCAAGAACAGTTGGATTTTGTTTGCAAATATGGCACCACGATGACGAAGAGATGCAGGAGGTAAGTATTGTTTGCTATTTGTTTTGAATTTGTTAGTTTGAAATTGATTTTGTTTGTTTTAGGTTAGATTTGATTTTTTTTTAAAAATTTGTAATGTAAACTCGCAAATCCTCAAATGCAAGAGAGGTAACCTCAACAGCAAAATCCTCAACAAAAATCAACTCCCAACAACAAATCAACTCTCCTCTCCCACTATCTCTAATTTTCCCCGCACTCAAGAAAATTTGAGTGAAATTGAGAACAATAGGAAAACAACTTAAGGATCTTATCAGTAGGTTGAGTGATCCAAATGTTTCAACCACATAAAGAATGCTTCTAGAAAATTCATTGAAAGACATGTTAAAAAATGTAGATGCAATCACCCAACAAATATTTGGATGGCAAGATAGGAGGCAGACAGCTAGGGCATATTATGCAGACAAATTATCATATAAACAAGTAAAAGATTTAAAAATTACTAAAGGTGATTTGTGCTCTCTATTCACTGACCCTAAAACAAATCAAAATCTTACTCTCAATGCAAAGAGGTTTCCTATTCATTGGTGCCACCACCAAGAGATTAAGAACCATTTTTATGAAGATGGTATATGGTCTTTGATTACCCACTCAGGTAATAATTGTGAAGTCCCCCAATATTTTTCTTTTGAGGGGAAGTTCCTACAGTTGAGTTTCAGGATGCTGAACCAAATCCCAAAATTATTTTATGAGGGAGTTCTTAGGAGAGGTGGGGGCAGCTCAGATAGGCCCACAGCCACCGATCCTACTGCAAGCAAGTGCATTTTACCTCTCTAGGTCACTGGAGCAGATTGTGATGCCTCGCCATTGGCGTAAGGAGAGTACCGGTAGATACTGGGTGCATCATCACAACTTTGGACCCTGAGTGTCACCCATCACACTAGCCCTATTGTACAATGCCATCCGGGGAGTCTTCGTGTGATGGCCTTCAAAACCCATGTGTGTCAATCTTTATGGTGACTTGTTCAGCATGACCCTACCGACACCAGAGGGTGCTACGTGATCCATATACAATACGAGCCCGATCCGTATGCACTACTGGGATGGAGAGGATGATCTGACATTTTGCATGATGCATGGCATTGACACTCGTAAAATTCAACATGTTCATTGAATTGAATTTATTAAATTTCGATTGTGAATGCAAGATTAACTAATTTAGTTTTACTATTTTAATAAAACTAGAATATTGTTGTAGAGACTCGGATACACTACCATCCGGGCCTACTTATTTTGGCAAGATACCTATCGGTAAGTATGTAAAGTTAGTAAACAATTATAAATTTATTACATGTGTTAATAACATTGTTTTACGAATGGTATTTTAATATGTGATTTTGGATGTTGAACAGGGTACTGTTGGAGGTTTCAAGGAAACACCTTTGAGTGCCAGTATATTTGATCAAACGTTCACGAAGGTAATATAGAATTTAAAGAGAACTTAAGTAATGAATTCTAAGTTTAATAGATTTGTCTAGTTTATATTCATATTGTTGGTTACGTTGCATTACACATCATTCAAACTCAAAGTATTACTTCAAATTCAATAACTAATAATCAGAAATATATTTGTTTAATACTTGTACTCAAAATTTAGTTCATTAGATCTCATACGTTATAAGTCATCACATGGATCGCTATTATAACTTTTTTGTGATTGAATAATTTGTTGTTTTATTTTCAGATGTTGGTGACAAAAACACCACCAAACGTTACGAGGGCAATGGATATTGGTGTTTCCTCCGCTATACAATCCTCGATGGCTCTGATAGGGGAGGTATGAGGCAAATTACTAAATTTCAATTTACATTCATTGTTATAGATGAACTAGTTCTAGTGAAAATAAAACCATTATTGATCTCAGAAGTTTAATCTCTATTTGATGGTTTATATGTATTTGAGCATGCCCGGAAAGCATCGGGCGCAGTAAATATTTCCATCGAGGAGAGTGATCGTGAGATGGCCGTAAGTGATTATTTTGTTAAATATATTAATTTTTATAATGTAATTTCTATATATTAATGTCTTTACTTCTTATTGTAACAATTGAAACTTCACCAGAAGCTAAACACTAGGAGGAGTAGCATGAGCACTCCTCGAGCACAGTAGAAACGAGTGACAAAATTATCGCCATCGAATCACCCAACAAAGGGAAAGAAAATTGTATTTGGACCAGAGCATGGAGAGAAATGAATTTTGAATGCACAGAGCCCTTTGTTGTATGCTTACATGGCAATTTTGTACATATTTTGTGTTGGATATATTTGACATTGTATGCCTATATGGCATTCTTGTAAGCCTATATGGCTATTTTGTAACTATATTTTATACTTATATCGACATATATTGATGTATGCGTACATGGCTATTTGCTTAATATAAATCTTTTTTATCGATGGTGTCCATATTTGCAAATTATAAATTCATGGTTCAATAGATACGAGTTACATGTATTCAAGTGTATACTTTACAACTTACGCACATATACTTTTTGACTTATGTGTGAACATCGAAAAGTGTGAAAATTTATGTGTTTGGAAGTCAAATGTAAGCCAATTTTGCAATTCTCAGTTCTTGAATACTCGATCTTATGGACTTATATTCCTTCCTAACACATATTGTGAATATTTCTCATTTGGTGCAAAAGATAGATTCCTCATTTTTGAACCACTCATAGCAAAGAGATTCACAATAAGACTTTAGCATTGGAACACTACTCCATACTTCTCTTGTCTAGACCACAAAGGATTGAAAATTCTTAATTTGATGCAATGATAGTCGTGAGATGAGAATTTATATAACCATGCCTATTTTGAAAATCCTCAGATCTACATCAGACAAGAACTTAAGAAGTGTTGCATAAGAGTGTTAGGTTTGATAGGCCTTCTTTTCCCTAAGGGAGGAGAGCCTGCATCTTGAATTTTGAACAAAATTTTAAGAAGCAAACATTTTACCTAAAAGCTTCAAACCTAGATGACATATTTGGCTAAGTCTATCTTGAAAATTATCAATGCACGTTCAAACTCTAAAGGAGATTCTCCTTGAAAAGAAAACTTTACCCTTTTTCCCAAGGAAAGAAATTGCAAAAAGTTGCATGTGATTTATCTTATTTCTTTCTCACAGTTCCTGGTCAATCATTCATGGCTCAGGATAGTTCCGTTCCAAGGCAAGGACACTCAAAAAATCACTGAGATTCTTCTACGATCTGCAAGAAAAAGGTTTTGGCTCTTTCACAATGTAAATAATTATGTAACACTGTTTTCTTGTTTGCCTTCCACACAGAAAAATGTTCACACTTTTTAGATTGATCAATGATCAATAAT
>VDFB02075321.1:211728309-211775451 GCA_007258455.2 Sequoia sempervirens | reverse complement strand
TCTCCCTTTCACCCTCTCTCTTAATATCCCAAACCCTATACCAAATATCATAAATCATAATCCCTATACCCTAAACCCTACACCCTCAACCCTCAACCCTCATCCCTATACCCTATACCCTCAACCTTATAAGCTAAACCCTAAAAAATATCCCTCAACCATAAAATTAAACCCTAAACCCTACATTCAATCTTGTACTCTAAACCCTCAATCCTAAACCAAATACCCTCAACCCTATACACTTAACCTTGTACCCTCAACCTTAAACCCTATCCCTCAACCCTCAACTACATACCTTAAACCCTAAATTCTACTCCCTCAACCCTCATACCCTATATTCTCAACCTTCTAACCTAAACCCTAAACATTATCCCACAACTCTATACCCTCAACCCTATACTTAAACCATAAACTCTACACTCTCAACCCTTAACCCTAAACCCTATACCATATACCCTCTGTGTGTATGAAATATTGGATCAATTTAGATAAAATCAAACACATTAATAAGACATTAAATCAAAAAGCTGAAAAGGAAACATAATATGCAAACCATAACAGCAGCTTCCTGAAACCGTCTTATCTTCCTCTAACTTCAACGTTTTGTTGGTTTCTAGATAGCTCTCAGATCAGCAGACCAAGCTCAACAAAATGACAGCTAAAGAACGAGATTTAAAATGCAAACTATGCTAAATGCAAAGCTATGCTAAGATGAGAAGATTGCTGTGATGCTGAAAATGATGTGAATGCATAAGTTGATTGCATGAACATAAGTATGCGTAGGTAAGTGCGTGCGTGTGAATGTGGATGATTATGCGTAGTGTAACCAAAAGCTTGGATTTGCGCCGGAATTTATAGAGTTTTCGAAAGGATTTGATTGGCTAAATCAATCGACGGTCCGGATTAAGCTTGTTCGAACGGACGGTGGAAGATTTTCGAAAGTGGAGAAGAGGATGGAAGGTTTCCCTTTTCTTCATTTTTTTGTCATTGAGTTTCGAAGGGAAATTTCTATTTCGAAGAGTGAGTTAGAATTTGGAAAGGTGAGTTTAGAATGAGTTAGAATTAAATAAATTAAATTTATTTAATTTAGGAGTGAAGATGGAAATAGAAACTTACATAATTAAATAACTCATATTTAATTATGTTTAAAAATGAAATTAGGGTGAGGAAATATTAAATAACATATTTAATATTTTAATTCGATTATGGGATGGAGAATATTCCATTATTTGAATATTCAAAATATTCAAATTTTAGAACCAAATGATAATTAAATATAAATAAATTATGAAAATTTATTTAATTTAATCAAGCGAAAGATAAAAAGTGAGATGAAGAAGATATTCCTTTATTTAAATATTCAAAATATTTAAACTCTAGAATAGTATGATAATCAAATATAAATAAATTATGAAAATTTATTTAATTTAATTAAGTGGAAGGTGGAAATTAAATAAAATTATTTATTTAATTAACGTAGAATAATTTTTAGAAAATGAATGATATAAATAAATAATTAAATTTATTTATATGTAGATGACTTTAGGGGAATTAATTAAATAAATTATATTTAATTAATTAACAAGCTTAATCATGACCATTTTTAGACGTATACATTTTGCCCCTCTTTGAAGTGATGTGTGAAACACATTGCTTCAAAGAAAATAAGATTTTGCCCCTGATATGCTTTCGATGTTGCTGCTGATGATGCCCCCTCGGGAGGTAAATCACGGATGAGGATATGGATTGCGAAAATTTTGCTAAACAATCGATATTAGATAATGATATTCTGCGGAGGAGAGAGTGATTTAGCTCCCGACAAATGATGTAAAAGATGCCCCTGTTGAAATGATGCCCCTTTTGATGGAAATGATGAAATGATGAAATGATGATGATTAACTGATAACTTTGCTTCCCGAAAATAGAAAAACAAAGAGTAAATGATTGATAAAGTGCTTGATAAATTTGCTTTCTGCAATAGAAAACAAATAGTAGATGAATGATTTCCTTTTTGATAAATTTGCTTTCTGCGATAGAAAACAAATAGTAATAGATGGTAGAGCAGATTGATATGATATCCAACTAGACAGATTTGTGTATTGGTTTTCCTGATAGGATTGATTGGGTGATATGGGTCTTTGATATGATGCACTGGTATGAGTCACTAATATAATTCACTTGATATGAGTCACTGATATGGGTCACTTTGATATGGTTTAGTGATATGGGTTATGATTGCATGATGTGAGGCATTGATAGATAGAGAGATTTTGATTGACCTTTTCATAGTCGAGGTGTGTCGGGACCACGCAGAGATCTTGGGGCAGGAGGTAGTAGACTTCCATCACAGAGGCCAACTCTATTAGGGGGCTCTAGTAATTAGAGTTATGAGATGCGTGTGATATTTTTGATGTATCATTATTGATTCATTCACACATCTCGATGTCTATTATGTTTAGAGCATGTACATTATTTTGGTCATATCTCATGTATCTCTCGTTGGAATTTTTAGCTTCATTGGAAATTGGACATTTGTATTATTTTTGATAAGTGATGATATGCAGCGGTGATGATTTGTGATGATGTATTGTGCATTTATGATGTGATATGCATTTATTTCTATGTGTTATGGATTTTGGTATGCATTTGAATGAGTTAATGATTAACATGATATGCAGGATGATTCGATATAATGTTTTTATATTATGATGATGATGATTGATGATGTATACTAATGATGTCATGTAGGTGGATAACTTGTGATGTGTATATGGAAATGTATAAATGGAATGTTTATTTTTTTGAATTTTTCAATGCAGATAAAAGATGATAATATGATAAAAAAAATGAATGTTGTTTCATGATATGCATTATGAATTTGCAAAATGAATTGATATGGAAAATGATAGGATGATTAACGATATGATATGAATGCAATGTTTTGTAATGATGATTAAGTGAAATGATAAAATGAAATGCAATGATAATATGATAAAAAAAATGAATGTTGTTTCATGATATGCATTATGAATTTGCAAAATGAATTGATATGGAAAATGATAGGATGATTAACGATATGATATGAATGCAATGTTTTGTAATGATGATTAAGTGAAATGATAAAATGAAATGCAATGATAATGACATGTATGAAAATGATAAGTGATATGAAATGAACTGTATGATATTGAAAATGATAAATGAAATGATAAGTGATAATGAAATGAATGATAAATGAAATGATATGATAAGTGAAATGAATGATGATGAAAATGATAAATAAACTGATAAGTGATAATGAAATGAACGATAATGATAAGATACGATAATGAAGGAAAATGATATGATAAGATATGATAATGAAATGATAAGATATGATAACGAAATGATAATGAATGAAATGATGCAAATGTATAAAAGGAACATGAAATGAATATGAAAATGATAAAGTGTTAATGATATGAAGATGATAGAGAATCTAAATGATATGCAAATGAATGATAAATGATAAATGATAGGACCCAGCCGAAATGATAATGCAGGTGAAAGGTGATGATGAAACAAATGTTCAAATGTCCTCCACAAGTAGTCCAAAGAGACATGACAGCCATTGATGTGATTATTATCCTTTTAAAACTCGGGTGCAAATCCACTATGCAGATATGTACAAATGATCTAAAATGAAATGCAACTAAATGAAACCGACCATTTTGTTGAGCTTGTTGGTATATTCTTTGGAATCATCATAGAGCGCTTTTAAAATGTTGGAAGTATGTACAAGCATCAGAGGGGAAATTAGCACCAATGATGACCTGAGTACAACTTTCATGATTTTTGATATAGCAAGTGAACACAAGCATCTAAGTATAATTGAACCGAGATGACCTGAGCATTTCTTGCATGAACAGACAAAGACTAACCACCATCCGATGCAAATTTGGAACTGTCATCAATGATAAACTTTGGAAAAATCATGTCTCGCGACATGTTTGCAACAGATGAATGATTAACCTCAATACAACAGACAAAGAAAAATCATCCTCTTTCCTTGCCACTCTAGTTCAGTACATCATCGAGTAGGCTCCAGAGAAATGATATCAAAAAATTAAACAACCATTATTCAAAAATGAAATACTGTGATTCCAAACATTAGTCAGATTAGAGATCATCCAGCTATGAGTCATGGTGAAGTACGCAACTGAAAGCTACTGTGATACGGATCAATGATTGGATGTTTTGGTTTGATTTGATTGTTTTGTTTTGTGTGATTGGCTTCGATGTCATTGTCTCACTGTTGAAAGTTGATTTGCCCCTAGTATGCCCCATGTTTTCCCTTGGTATCAACATAACTTGCTGCAATGAATATGTACGAAAATCAAGGCATGATAAGACATTATCGCTCGAGGCAAATGATGATAGCATGGTGCTGGTATGGCCCTAAGATGATGAAAAAGATGTACGAAAGGAAGGCTAAAAAGTTAAATGCAGAACATGAACTAATAGATGGAGAGCTACAAATAGCGTCTGTTTGCTAGATTTTCACTATTTGTTTTTATTGCATTTTTCTTGTTAATAGACTGCCTGTTGTCAGGTTTTCACCCTATGACTTTTCAGACCTTTTTATGATTTTTGGATTTTTTAGGAAATTTTATGATTTTTTGATTTTGTATTTTTTTGATTTTTTGATTTTTTCAGGACTTTTTCTGATTTTTGGATTTTTTCAGACTTTTTTTGATTTTTTGGATTTTTTGATTTTTGGACTTTTTCTTTTGATTTTTTGGATTTTTTAGGGACTTTTTTTTTGATTTTTTCAGGACTTTTTCTGATTTTTTTGGATTTTTTCAGGACTTTTTCCAAATTTTGGATTTTTTTAGGACTTTTTCTGATGATGACAACCATCTTAGACATAATACTTTTTCAGGTGCATGCTGTTGATAGGCTTGTCAAACAGGTCCCCCTTGTTGTTGATGTAAGCTCCTGAACCATAGACTGCGATAACCACATAAGGACCTAGCCAATTTGGTTCAAACTTTCCTTTCTTCTCTCTGTCTTGCTGATTGCGTTGGTTTTTTCAGAACAAGATCACCCACCTGAAAGGTACGTGGCTTTACTTTGTGGTTATAGTTGCGAGACATCATTTGTTGATATGCTTTTAGATGATCAACTGCTCTTTGTCTCTTTTCATCTAGGAGTTCCAAGTTCCTGGAGTCGGGAAACTCTGTATTCATCATTTGTTGTAAGGCCTTTCAATGATACTCTAAGTGAGGGAATCTCAACTTCTAAGGGCAATATGGCTTCTGCTCCATAGACAAGGGCAAATGGCGTTGCTCCTGTTGGCGCGAACACTGGTTTTGTAGGCCCACAAGGCGGGATTGAGTTGAACGTGCCAATCCTTCCCTGAATCATTCACAGTCTTTTTCAAGATTTTCAATATTGTTTTATTTGAGGCCTCTGCTTGGCCATTCCCTTGTGGATAGTAAGGTGTTGAATATCTATGCTGAATGTGAAATCTCTCACAAAGTTCATCAACATCCTGATTTTTGAATGGATGTCCATTATCTGTAATAATGGAGTTGGGAATGCCATACCGACAAATAATATAGTTGAGTATGAATGATGATATTTGTTTGCCGGTGACTTTAGTAAGAGGGACTCAATCCACTTGGTAAAATACTCTGTTGCTGTGATGATGAATTTATGTCCATTTGATGAAGAAGGATGAATCTTGCCCACTAGATCTAACCCCATTGAGAAAATGGCCAGGTTGAATGGTTGAAGTTCTTGTGCAGGAGCATGAATGAGATTCCCATGAATTTGACATTTTGAACATGTTTTCACAAAAGTGAATGATTCCCTCTCCATTGTAGGCCAGTAGTAACCCATTCTAATCAATTTTTGGATAAGGTCAGTCCACTCGAATGAGTACCACAGATGCCACCATGAACTTCTTGTAAAGCTTTGTCAGATTCTTCACGTTCAAGACATCGGAGTAAAGTACCATCAAGACCACGGTGATAAAGGGTGTCAGCGATAAGCGTAGTGAGCGGATTGGCGGATAAAATTGCATTTTTTGTTACAGGATAAATTGGGTGGTAAGATATTGTCTTTGAGGTAGGCATAAATTTTTTCGTACCAAGGTGAATCGGATCCTACCAAGTGGAAAATGATTTGGCTTTCAGCGGTATCATAAGCAGGTGTAAATGATTGTTCCGCCAGAAATTCATAGCGATTCGAAGTTTCTAGAAGTTGTAGCAATGATGTGATCATAGCCATGGCATCAGCTGCTTTATTGTCAAGCCTTGAAATTTGTGTGAATTTGATGTCCACAAAGTATTTTTTGAAGTCATCCACCATCTTTTTATAAGGTAGCAGTTTGTCATCTTTGGTTTGATAATCATCGTTGATTTGATTGATGACTAGATGTGAGTCGCCATACACCTGTAATTTTGTAATCCTCCATTCTAGCGCTATTTTAAGCCCAGTAATCAATGCTTCATATTCGGCTATGTTGTTGGTGCATGGAAACATTAGCCTATATGATCGAGGAATGGTGTGTCCTTGAGGGGTGACGAAAAGTATGCCTGCCCCCGATCCATGTTGAGTGAAAAAACCATCAAAATATAAGGACCATGGTTGCTTAGATTCTGTAGTAAAGACATCAGCATCTGGAAATTCAATGTGCAGGGGATGATCTACTTGTAGTGGTGCTTCAGCTAATTGATCAGTGATAACTTGTCCTTTGATTGCCTTGGGATCAACATAATGGATGTCAAACTCACTCAGAATCATTACCCATTTGGCTAACCTTCCTGTCAATGATGCTTTGCTCAACAAATACTTGAGTGGATCAATTTTTGAAACTAGATTGATTGTATGGGTCAGCATGTAATGTCAAAAATTTTGTGAAGCAAAGACTACTGCCAAACAAGCCTTCTCAATAGAAGTGTAGTTGAGCTCATGACTTGTTAGTGTTCTACTGATGTAGTAGATTGCACGTTCCTTTCCTGTAGAGTCTTCTTGCGCTAGCAGTGCCCCTAGAGATGTTTCTATTGTGGCAATGTATAAAATTAAGGGTTTGTCTGGATTTTGTGGTATGAGAACTGGTGGAGTCATTAAATACTGTTTGATTTGCTGAAAAGCCAATTCACATTTGTCATCCCACTTGAAAGGAACATTTTTATGCAGTAGATGTGTGAAAGGAAAACTTTTATCGGTCAATTGTGCAATGAACCTTCGTATTGATTGAAGTCGTCCTTGTAATGATCTCAACTGACTGATGTTATTTGGTGGAGGCATTTCCATAATTTCCTGTACTTTTGTAGGATCTACTTCAATTCCTTTTTCTGAAACAATGTACCCCAAGAGTTTTCTAGATTTGACCCCAAAAACACATTTCTTAGGGATCTTGCAAATATTTTGGATAATATTTCAAGATGTCCTTCTCTGGTGTATGATTTTGCCAATATGTCATCCACATAATCTTCCATGAAGACATGCATCATGTCATGAAAGATTGTAGTCATGGCTCTTTGGTAGGTAGCCCCAACATTCTTCAGACCAAAAGGCATGACGTTTCAACAATAAGTTCCCCATGGACATGTGAAAGTTGTTTTCTCTTGATCTTCAGGTGCAATCTTGATTTGGTTGTAACCAGAAAAACCATCCATTAATGAATACATGGCATGGCCAGCTGTTAGATCAACTATGGTGTCGATATTTGGCAGTGGGAAATCATCCTTAGGACATGCTTTATTGAGATCTCTGAAATCTGTACATATTCTGACATGCTTTATTGAGATCTCTGAAATCTATGCATAGTCGATTGGTCTTATGAAGCCCACATCAAGGAGTTTTCTTAGTTCTTCCTTAACCAATAATGCAACATGAGGGTGCATCTTTCTGAGTTTTTGTTTCACCGGCTTGGTCCCTGGTTTGATGGACAAGTGATGCATGATAAGATTAGGATCAAGACCAGGCATGTTAGCGTAAGACCATGCAAAATTGATCTGATTTTCTTTTAGGAATTTCATGAACTCTGGTATCTCTTTCTCTGTCATTGATGCAACTAACTGTAAAATCCTTGGTTTTTCGGAAGTCTCAAGATTGACAGCATTTGTAGGTTCAATCAGAATGGGCGATCGCTCATGGTAGTGTTCTGGGAGAGTGTTAAAATTCCCATCGTTTGGTGCCTCAAAAAGGTTTTCACCATCTGATACGCTCTTTATTTTATCTTTTGTTTGATCTAATACTGCTAGATTCTGGTTTTCACCATTAGATCTTTCTTTTTTGTTTTTACTTTTACAGCTGGGAGACTTGACACTCTCCTGATCAAAAAATTTATGTCGAAAATCGCTAGTGGAACAATCATTCGTATCATCTGTGGAAAGGAAGTTTACAATAGCTTCATCATTTGGAAATATAGGTATATCAATAGGTTGGGTTGAATCCCAATCAATGAGATCAGGATGAATTAAAGGTAGAGGATCGTCAGGTTGTGTGAAATCGGCTATGGTCATGGTCATAACAGAGTAGTCCGTAGGATCTGAGGTATGAGGTGGGTCAATTATGATACTATCCTCATGATAATCTTGTTCGTTTAGATCTGACTCAGTATCACTAGAATCATAGTCGATTTGTGGTTCAGATTCTTGTGGTTGGGACCCTGAACCTTGACCTTCAATTAGAGTTGGAGCGTACTGGTGTATTACATCAACCTCTTTGTCTTTCCAGAACTCATCATTGTAAACGGTGTCCCATTCATATTCAACAGAGTCTGTGTCAGAATTGTTATCCAAGAAGTTCTGAACTGTTGTCAAACATGCTTCTCGTGAATCTGAGCTTTCTTGCAATGCGAAGACAACGCCATGCAGTTGTTTGGATGTGTTTTCTCTGGAGTGAGTATCGTAACCTAATCCAGTTTTCTCTTTTGTGGCGAGTCCGCGGAGGTGAATAGGTTCAACTACTCCTTCCTTCCTTTTTCCGATAGGACCTTCATCATAGCCCATCTTCTGCATGATTGAATACCCTTTTCCTTATTTGTCCGTGGGTAATTTGACATTAGAGACTGCTTCATCTTCATCTTTATAGAGCCAATTTAAAATTTTTGTATCCTTAGGATTTTCCATGAAGAATTTTTCTTTGATGAATTGTCCATTAAATTTTGTAATTGGCTCTATTGGTGTTTGCTTTGATGTTGATGCTGCTGATATTTGATGTTCCCTGATAGATGGCTGTCCATGTGATCAAGGTGATGTAGGTAAATTGGCAAGACAAAGAGAGTATTCTCCAACTCCATGATCCTTGAATTTCATCTTTTTGTCAAAACTATTGGTCAATTGACTGATTTGTGTGTCAATCTTTAGAGAAGTCCTAGCATGAGCTTCTCGATTGTTAGGGACCAAAGTATCTTGACTGGCTTTCATGTTGGCACAAGTTTGGATATTGGAATTATTAGCTGATATTGTGATTTCCTATCCATCATAAGGAAACTTTAGACATTGATGATAGGTTGATGGGACAGCTTGCATTTCATGGATCCAAGGACGATCCAACAAGATGTTATATGCAAGATCACGGTCCAGTACTTGACAGAAAGTATTCTTTATGACAGGGCCCACTCTGATTGGTAGCATGATTAGACCTTTGGATGCTCTTTCTTCATCATCATAAGCTTTTATGGTAATCTTTCTTTTGAAGTCAATGGAATCCTCAGAAAATCCTAAAGCTTTAACCAATTTCATGGTACAGATGTTCAAACCAGCACCTCCATCTATTAGAACTCGTCTGATACGAAACTTGTGTATCATGACTTCTAAGTATAATGATGAATTATGAGGATGAGTTATGGAAACGTCATCTTTTTCAGAGAATGAAAGGAAAGTGGGTGAGGACAAGTGTCCTACCATGGCTTGAAATTGATTCACATCCAAATCAGTAGATACATTGGTTTCAATGAGGGATTTTTCAAGAATTTCTTTATGGGCTGGAGAAATCTTCAATAGTTCCAGAATAGAAATTTGAGTGGGGGTTTTTCGAAGTTGATTGACCAAATCATATTGATGTTGAAGTGGGGGTTCAGTGGATTTTGAAGAAGCGCCTTTCAAGACAACTTTAGCTTGCGCTCTTGTTGTTGCATTGAATTCTCTATATTCCACCTTCTGGTTGACTTTTATGACATTCACCCGCTCATCGTCCGCATAGAGATGATTAATTATATGATCATCATTGATGTGATTCACCTTTTTTTTAGAAGACTCACTCTTTTGATAATTAGGAAAAGGATTGCGGAATGCTTGGTGGTCTGCGTTGGTTTGTTGATTTCCTTCTATTGTGATGATGTCATTGTCGATCAAGTCTTGAATGGCATTTTTCAAGGCTTGGCAGTTGTTGGTGCGATGACCTTTACACCGATGATAATCACAATAGTATGCCTCATTCCATGATGGAGCCTTTACACTGGGTTCATAATTTCATTGAGGTGGAAAAGTAATGACATTTTTGGCCATCAACTCTTTGAACGCGGATTCTACAGATTGGCCCAATGGAGTAAAAGTTCTTCTATTCGAGAAGAAAGAAAATCTTTGCGGATTTGAATTTGAGGTGTTCCCTAAAGAATTGGGATTGTTATTTGTTCCTCGGTAACCTTGGTTGTTGGAAATTCCTTGATGAGGAGTAGAGTTTTGATTTGTATTGTTCCTCAGAAGAGGAGGATTATTTCTGTGATTTGCAATTGAGTTGACATTGTTGTTGCGAGTGTTTGGAGTGTTGAGGACAAATGGCTTGGTTGAGGCATGATTTGCATCAACAACACCATCGTTCACCATATTTTTGTTGCGACTCCAGAATTTGGATTTGTCCTGATTATTGTGATGGTTGGATGAGCTGGGATTTTCTTTGTCATGCTTTATTATCCCTCTTTTGACCAAGGCATTTTCAATGGTTAAGGCATCTTCAATCATTTTCTCAAAAGAAGAAGGACAATGTAAGTTCAAGTGATAGCTCATTTTTGAATTTAAACTGTTAATAAAGGTCACCATCTTTTCCTTTTCAGGAACATGACGTGGATACCTGGCGAACATTCTTCTCCATCTTTGAAGAAACGTAATGAAGGATTCACTAGGTTTTTGTGCAACCTTGCAAAGATCTATCATGGTGATCGGGTGTTGTATGTTGTAAGCATATTGTGATATGAATAGGTTGATCAATTCTTCAAATGTCCTGACGGGAGGTGTAATCTTAGATAGCCATTCCATAGAGTTAACTCCAAGGCTCCTAGGAAACAATCGCAACAAGTATCTTCATGAGCGAATTCCAATGTCATGTTCCTGAAGTCTCTAACGTGATCAATTGGATCCCTTTTCCCATTATAGCGATCAAATTTTGGCATTTCACAATGCTTGGGAAAAGGAATCATGTTTAGACTTCGGTCAAAAGGATAAGGACAAATGTCCTCGAGAGTGTATTTCTTCGTGGTTGTTCCCCCTTGTAATTCTTTAACTTGTCCTTGAAGTGCCTTGATTTGTTTGGTCAAAGCACTAAGATCAGAAAGGGGTGTCTCTTTAGGTTTGTTTTTCAAATTTTCAGTATTAAAGTCATGAGGCAATTTAGCCCCTTGTTCGGCTAGATAGCGAAAATATTTTTCCTTGTCTCGCTGCAAGATCTTTTCAATGGATTTATGGAATTTTGGATCTTGCTCAGCCTCTCTAAGACGTTCCTCATCTTGTTCCTCATCACTATCTATCCGTGTTCTGTTCATGTCTTTGTATTGATGGAACGAATTTTCTTCTCTGTTATCTGTATCTTTGTCAAAAAGTGGATTACGATTCATGATGTAAAGAGGATTGCTACTTTCACCCTCTTCTTGAATGTTTTGAGTATGTCCTTCTTGTTGAATTTTGTCCTTCAACTTATTGAATTGGGATCTTGTGAAGATAGGCATATGATTTTGAAAAAGTCTTCTAGACTTAGATCACAGTTTTGACAAGTGCGATGATGATGATCTGATAAGATGTAGAATCTTATGATATGATCAAGGATGCTCCTAATTTATTGATTGTGGCTTCCAATTGATGAAGGATTTCAGAATCCTGTTGGGGAAGTTGAACCAAAAATTAGAAAGCTGTTTGAGAGATGCACTCTTAAAGTTTTGATCTTTTTTTTCGAAGAAAGGTTCTAAAATCAATGAAGGATTTGATTGGGATGTGAAGGATACTCTATAGAAGGTTGTGGTATGTTGTCAAATTCAAGAGGTTGATTATGATTATGCCGTTGTGATAGAGCTAATCTCTGATAATAAGCTCGAGAATCTAAGGGATCTACAACATATTCATCAGTGAATCCTCTAACAAAATCCTGATATCTGTGAAGAAATCCTCGATAGTGAAGCAAGACTTGTCGACTTTTGTACAAGAATTTTCTCTTTTGCAGTGTCTTCTTGTATCCTAACGGTTTCTTGGGTTTTTTGATTCTCGTAGACAATGATTTCTTGGGAAACTTTGTTGACTTCCAATCTCTAAGCATGGGAAAAATGTTGGGAGTGTTTTTGAATCAATGATATGAAAAACTCTTAAGTGGCTTTCAGTTGTTGTTCTTCATGTTCCTTTTGGATGATCTCTTTATCTGAATTAATGTAATGGAAGATACAACAAACATTTTTGAAAATAGTTGTTCTTAAAACCCTATACTAACATGAAGTGTTTGATCAAGAAAATGTTTTTCATCAAATGTTTTCACAGGTTTTCCACATGAAAGACAATTCAGGCAGACTCACTCTTAATGCTCAAGTAGGTCATTCTAGTAATCAACAGCCCACATCTTAGAACTGCGTCGACTCACACAGCCGTGTCACCCTCGAAGGGGCGCCCGTGTTTTTGTCTTTTCCAGGCGCGTACTCAGAGTTACAGAAGTGGATACCGGATCCCCTGAGCAAATGGTCCTAGGTAGTTATATGGTGAGTGTCTTGGGGGCAGATTCTTCCCTCCCCTTGCACTGTGATTATTAGAATGTTTGGAAACTGACTCGGTTGGCCACTACACTAGGTTCGTAGTAAGGATTTCCGTTTGGTGCGGCAATAATAAACTCCCTCAGGAGACCTCCCAACCTTTAGAACAAAGGCTTTGGGGATGGTTATCTTGCACACTACCGGCAAAAGAGGGTTTCCCCAAATTTGCTTTAAATTTTATAGTGGGGCGGAATTGCCTGGCTTTGGCTTGAACCCACTAGAGTCGTTCCCGTAGGGTGAGTACTTTTTCCCACTACGGCAGGCTCTCTAAAGGATGTAATTAAAGCTTAAAAATGCATAAAATGAAATAGATGAGTTTGACATTTTGATCACCCAGTTAAGGGGAGAGCATAGGCCTATCACCGTTTAAATCAAAGCAAGCAAGAGTTCACTTTTAAGCCCAAATAAACAGTTTTCTATGCTAGGTGAAGATATTGCTTCACAAAAACATGGAGTTCTTTTTAGTCCCAAAATAAAAGTGAAGTGACTATCCTAGGATTTCTTGATTTTAATTTATGTGACTACCCTAGGATTGCTTCATTTTTAATTATGTGGCTACCGTAGGATTGCTTAATTCTTTCAAAATTTTTACTGTCCGCGGTCGCGTCGGATTCAGTTAAGCTGTATTTAAATTACAATTTACAATTTGCAGCCTTTTCAAAAGTGCGCTATAACAGACATCATGGGCGCTGCAAGATGCTTTACGGGCGCTGCAGGATGCTTCAAGGGCGCTGCAGGATGCTTCAAGGGCGCTGCAGGATGCTTCAAGGGCGCTACAAGATGCTTTAAGGGGGTTGCAGGATGCTTTAAGGGTGCTGTAGGATGCTTTAAGGGCGCTGCAAGATGTTTCAAGGGCGCTGAACTGGGTATGAATTTTGCTGAAGCGTGTTTATTGCGCTAATCCGCTATTTTTGGCCGTAACCTGTCAGGAAAATCTGTAATAAAATGTTAAAATAGGGGCAAGGGCCCCACGGTGGGCGCCATTTTATGTGTGTATGAAATATTGGATCAATTTAGATAAAATGAAACACATATTAATAAGGCATTAAACCAAAAAGCTGAAAAGGAAATAGAATATGCAAACCATAACAACAGCTTCCTGAAACCATCTTATCTTCCTCTAACTTCAGCGTTTTGTTGGTTTCCAGATAGCTCTCAGATCAGCAGACCAAGCTCAACAAAATGACAGCTAAAGAACGAGATTTAAAATGCAAACTATGCTAAATGCAAAGCTATGCTAAGATGAGAAGATTGCTGTGATGCTGAAAATGATGTGAATGCATAAGCTAATTGCATGAACGTAAGTATACGTAGGTAAGTGCGTGCGTGTGAATGTGGATGATTATGCGTAGTGTAACCAAAATCTTGGATTTGCGTCGGAATTTATAGAGTTTTCGAACGGATTTGATTGGCTGAATTGATCGACGGTCCGGATTAAGCTTGTTCGAACGGACGATGGAAGATTTTTGAAAGTGGAGAAGAGGATGGAAGGTTTCCCTTTTCTTCATTTTTTTGTCATTGAGTTTCGAAGGGAAATTTCTATTTCGAAGAGTGAGTTAGAATTTGGAAAGGTGAGTTTAGAATGAGTTAGAATTAAATAAATTAAATTTATTTAATTTAGGAGTGAAGATGGAAATAGAAACTCACATAATTAAATAACTCATATTTAATTATGTTTAAAAATGAAATTAGGGTGAGGAAATATTAAATAACATATTTAATATTTTAATTCGATTATGGGATGGAGAATATTCCATTATTTGAATATTCAAAATATTCAAATTTTAGAACCAAATGATAATTAAATATAAATAAATTATGAAAATTTATTTAATTTAATCAAGCGAAAGATAAAAAGTGAGATGAAGAAGATATTCCTTTATTTAAATATTCAAAATATTTAAACTCTAGAATAGTATGATAATCAAATATAAATAAATTATGAAAATTTATTTAATTTAATTAAGTGGAAGGTGGAAATTAAATAAAATTATTTATTTAATTAAGGTAGAAGAATTTTTAGAAAATGAACGATATAAATAAATAATTAAATTTATTTATATGTAGATGACTTTAGGGGAATTAATTAAATAAATTATATTTAATTAATTAACAAGCTTAATCATGACCATTTTTAGACGTATACACCCTCAACCCTCTACCCTATAACCTAAACCCAATATCCTAAACCCTAATCCATATACCTTGTACACTTAACCTTGACCCTCAACCCTAAACATTATACCTGAACTATAAACCCACTAGCCTAAACCCTATACTTTAACCCTAAACCCTACATTAAACCTTGTGCCCTCAACCCTAAACCCAATACCCTCAACCATATACCCAATATTCTAAACCATAACCCTATACCCTATACCTTGAATCCTAAACACTATCCCTCATTCCTCAACCCTATACCTTAAAGCCTAAACCCTACACCATCAACCCTCATACATATCTATCTCTCTCTCTTCCTTCCTCACACACCTTCCCTCTCTCCTCTCTAACCTATCCCTATCTACCTTTCTCTCTACCTCCCTCCTATCTCTCAATCTCTCCACCTCTCCTCTCTCTCTCTCTCTCCCTCCCTAGCTCTCCCCCTCTCTCTCCCTCCCTAGTTCTCACTCTCTCTTCCTTCCTCCCACCCACCTTCTCTCTCTACCTCTCTCTATCTAACATATTCCTCTCTACCTCACTCTCTCTCCCTCTCTCCTCTCTTTCTCAATTTCTCCACCTTCCATCCCCTCTCTCTCCCTCTCTCTCATTCTCTATATCTCACTTCTCTCTCCCTCCTTCCCTCCTTCCTTCTCTCCCTCATTCTATCTTTGTATATATTACCTCTCTCTCTACTTCTCCCTCCCTCCTCCACCTCTCTATCTCTCCTTCCCTATATACTTCTCTTTATCTCTCTCCATCTCTACCTCTCCCTCCCTCTCTCTCCCCCATCTTTCTCTACTAGAGAATCACTAGTACACAAACAACAATATATGACTAAATAAACTACTAAAAATTGCATATAAATGACTAATTTTAGTCATGTGACTATTAGTAGTTTATTTGTAGTCATTTATAACATGACCAAATAAATGACTAAACTATTTTAGTCATTTAATTAGTCATTGATTTTTAGTCATTGATTTAGTCATACATTTAGTCATGGTAGTGATTTATTTAGTCATATATTTAGTCATTAATTTAGTCATTACTCTAGTCATATATTTATTCATTATAAATCAAATCTAACTTAATTAATCCTCACAAATTTATGCATATAAACTTCAAGTATCATATATATTCAAATGTTGAAGAAGAACCATGAAATGAAGAATAAAATGCTTGAAAAAATATGATTGATCAGACACACACAAACATATTACAAATCAAGAGGAGCCACAACATAGTATTTATGAGTGGAGAAAAAACCACTCTGAAATTTACTTCATTAAGCCTCATTGGAAAATCAAAATCTCATTGGTTACATTCAATGTCTTAGTGACATTGTACAACTTACAGACACTATATAAAAAAATACTCCTATTTTCATATACTTATACTGTTTCCCCCTTCCTTAACTGCAGTCCTTTTGGAAAGGCAACAACCTCCTATAGGGGCTCAACCCATTCAATCCCCTTGAAAATCCACAACTTTCTCGCCGCTATTGGCTTTAGCTCCTCCAAAATATTCCTTGTTGGTATTTACCTTTCACTTCTCCAATTTGGAGCTACAACCTGAAAATAAGGCTTCAAAATTTGCACATCAAAAACTTAGAAAAGTCAAATAATAGAGAGGATAAAATTCAAACATTTTTCTTTTCCTTTTCCAACTATGACACCCTAAACTTAGGCACTAGATATAGCGAATGTGTCAAAATTAGATATAACATCCATGAAAAGCATATTTGGAAGTAGATTTTTATCAAATATTGTAGTTGCAAGTTACACTAATTATAATAAAGATAAATAGTCTTACCTTTCTGCATCAACTAATGCAATTCTAATAACTTTTAGAGGATCGACAATGCTAGCCTTTATCATATCAACATACTCACCTGCAAGTTGCAACAAAACATTAAACTTATTAATTAGACTCAAAATCCAAGAAAGAAAAAGAAACTTCAAACACTATCAATTTAGTAAAAAAATATCAATTTCAAGGATCAAAGTAGCCAATGCTTCACTCTCTACATCCTCTACTACAATCAAAAGAGGCCTTTGTTTTTGTGATAAATGCAACAAGAAATTATATTATTTTTCAAAACTTATCACTATGTACTTATGAAGTCAAGATCATTCAAATTGTCAAACTAATCAACATGACTACCTAATTTCTTTCTATCACATACACTTTGGGTATACAAGATCATTGTGAATCCCAATTATTGAACTATGAAATTCAACAACGCAATGAAATTATATCTTAAGTAAAATGTAAATCAAATCAACATTACATTGCTCAGCTTATCAATTAATAGTTGAAGAGGAAAATCTTAGTCAACAAGAGACAATGCTAAACACAATCTCAATTGGCAGGGCATATTGATCTTCAACACTCCTAGCTATTTATTCATACATTTCCCATGGTTCTCAACATAAGTTACTCCAAGAATGAATCCCATCATCAAGAAAAGTGTATTTAGCATGAGCATGGGGCTAAAGATAGTGTACTTTCATGGTTTAAGGCACATGAGATTACTTAAGACTCTCTAGACATGAAAACAAGACAAGGTAACTTTAAGAACTTGACACAATGTTGCCTCCAATGAAAATGATGCAAAAGTATAATACAGTCCTATGTGAGAGCATTTCAAGCTTGATGCAGGTTGTGGTACCTTTAAATAACATAATAGGGATAGATTTTGATGAGAAATTACTTTGTTTCAACACCCATGACAAGTACTAATCCGGGTTCAAACTGTTTTGCTACTGTCCTACAGAGACAACCCCAAACAAATAAAATTCAGGATTGAATTGACCAAGCAATGCCTACCCTAGACTTGTAGAGACTACAAAGACCCTTAACAACATGAGAAAACAATGGTTGCTTGGAAATCCAACATGGGTTTTAGGCAACCAACATCAAAAGATCAAAAGACACTATTTTTTTGCAAGATTCTCTTCACTATTCTAATGGGACAGTCTATAAGGAAACAAACCAAGATTGAAACAACCAAAGTAAGCCTTGCTTCAAGTCTGCACACTCACCAAAACCATCAATAAACATTTTTCAAGCCATGGATCAAGTTTTTCAAACGTGGGTTGAGAGATTTTGTAGCAAAAAGAGAGAAATCACTATTTTTTCCTAGTTTCCTCCTATGGACTGAAAGAGGGAAAACAATAATATAACATGCAATTGGTTTTATTCCATAAGCAGGGCCGTACATGCCGTACAAGATCCAAAAACTTGCTGCAACTACAAAAAGCAATGAAAATCTTATTAAAAATTCTTGCATAAACAACAAAAATCACTTCAAATGTTCAATGCTCGACCATTCCAAGCTCCAACTTGCCTTCTACAATCAATTTTAGCAGTTACAAGATGTTTCCCATTAACATTAATGATTTTTCATCATTTTTTCCAAGTTTCCAAGATGCATGACACCCAAAATAGCAACTTTTGCAAGTTTTGGACAACTCACACACAACTGACGCCCTAGGTGAAGATAATAAAGTTCCATTAGAATCCATTTCACTAAAAAATCATGCAACTAAAGACAAGATTCTTGAGGTTATGACGACACAAGTGGGATCTCCTTTAACTAGTGAGTTTCCTAAGTCACCTCCCATTAGTGAATCACATAAGAAAGTAAAAGGTTTCTTGAAATCCATGCTGCAATCTAATTATAACAATGTTCTGCAACAACTGAGTTGTAACTTAGTTTCTCAAACATGAAGGCAACCGCAAATCATTCCCACTCCATTACCTATTCCTCAACATAGTGTGCCTAGTGTTGAAGACCTTAAAAAGACCCTTGCTAATATATCTGTATGGAAACTTATTCAATTATCACCTACATTCAAGTGTCTATTTCAAGAACTGCTGCAAATAAAGCAGGAGGAGATCCATTGATAGGGTTCTAAAGATAGTTATCTATTGAATGGTTATGCTCTAAATACTGGTTGAGAAAATCAAGGAATGCCTACAAGAGTGACACCAACAAGAATTGTACGTTTGAATTTCAATCTTCAGAAGACAAGAATGCAGATGGGAGTGCAAGGTCTTGTCATTGATCCAAGGCAATTGGATTAATCAGTGACAATTTGGATAAACAACTAAGGGCAGTCTAGGATACGAGGAAGTTCACAATAACTTCCTATGTCATATACATGCTAGAAAGGCACTTCAAGTACAAGGGTTAGGGCTGCAAGGGGGTTATTGGACAAGATAGGGTATATGAAATTTATCCTCAGCTGCACCTGTCCAACACCTCACATTACAAAAATGATCAAACTTTGTTTTCTAATCACCAAGATCTATGACTATGTGAAAAGCCCACAAACAAAAAAAATAATTTGCTGGTAAATCACAAGAGATAACTCTTGCAATCAAATAAAAAATGCACAAAATGAATTTGGTGGAAAGGCTTTAAAAAATTTCAAGCAAATACAATTCGTAGGTGTAAAGCCAAATTCCACAACTTTTGGCAACATCCTCCTTGCCAGTGCCAAATTGGGAGCTTTGAAACAAGATATGAATATCCATCAATGCATAGACAATACATGATAGTATCCCTATAAGAAATGTGGTCTATGGATTGCAATATTGTAGGATATGCACAAAATGGATTTGTTGAAAAGGCTTTAGAAACTTTCAAGCAAATGCAATTGGCAGGTGTAAAGCCAGATTCCACAACCTTTGCCAGCATACTCCCTTCCTGTAATAAAACTCATCAAATGGTTTATTCTTACCATCATAAAATTGAAAACAAATGATTGACCTGAAGCAAAGAAAACAATTAAATAGAACAAAGTGAATGAGACACGAAGAATTGTTACGATTAACATTTTACTTGGAAATTGGAATTGTTGCGTTGCTTTCACAATAGAGCAACATTTGATCAATAATGAAATGTTTTTTGAGCAACAACAAAAACAAGCAAATGAGTGGGGCAAAGTGTAACAAAACATGCTTATCAGGATATTAAATAATAAGAATATTTTCCAAGTTCAAATATTCAACCACCGCCAAGATGAGTTTGAGAGGCCAAAACAAAAAGGGGAAGAAGACTTGCAGAGTTAAGGGAAAGTCAAAAACTTGAGAGGGATAAATCTTTTACTCCAAAGGAATGGGTTTAGATCCAACTTTGGAGCTTTAAATACTGTGTATCCATGAATTGAAAAGGGTGCGTTTGGAATGTGAAGAAGACACAGAAATATAGGATGCTCGATGGAATGAAGAAGTTTTTCTTTCACAAACGAAGCCATAGAAGATTAGGGTAAAAGTCTTCTGGTGAAGCATCAATTATTGAGGCATTATGAAACATTTGAATAGACTAAAAAACACACTGTTTCCTTGCAAACTGATGATGAATACATGAAAGCCCTAAAGCCAGTAGAAGCGGGAAAATCACAAACGAAAGTGATATAAAAAAGACCCTTGCTTATCGAAGAGAACATTAAATGTCTCTTGGACACCCCAATGAGTCAACGAGAGAAGAAAAGGAGATCATTGGAGAGAGTGATAAACATCGTCAAGACTCAATGCACTGTCCCCCCAATGCTCCGATAGTACTTAGGTGCAAAATTTGTTGGGAAGAGAATTTAATATCGGTGGGAGTTGGTTCAATGTCTCCCCGATACAATGATATGCATCAATATCCATCGGGGACACTATGATTTGTCAATGGGAGTCATTGGTAAGTTCCTCCAATGGGGTGAAAGGATAAGTCATGATGGAAAGGTAAAACAATATTTTATTAAAACGATGGGAGTCTTTTAGCTACTAGTTCATCAGAAAAGTCAACTAGTTTAGGAAACACAACTTCTATCCAAGCAATAGCAAAACTAGCATTGCTTGAAGCCTTAGAACCAATAGAATGTGAGCTACCCCCTATCATGGGCAAGGATGGCCTTCATGTATGTATATTGATGCATTAATGGAAGTTTGCATGGTTATGGTTTTTGCGTGTTTGTCTCTTATGGAAAAATGGCCTTCAATAATAATCATAGATTATACATGCTATCAAGAAAAATATTAGAGACAAATCTCCAATATAAATACATTGACAACAAAAAGAAACATATGCTTTGAGAAACAAGAAATATTGGTGCCATAGCTAGATCAAAATACAGATCAACATTTAGTCTTTTTCATTTCTTATACCAGAAAACATGTCAATAGAAAATACATTATTCAAGGATTTGTTAAAACCTATCATTTTTGGGGATGATTGGACACTTCAAAGAAAATATGATGGTGAAGATGCAAAGCAGTATGCTACAATTAATGGAGCAATTAGTACCATTACAAGCCATCACACAACAATTGCCTAAAATAAGATATGGAACAATACCTTTGGTGAATGATGGATGTTGTAAGTAGAAATCATAACATCCTGGCCAATGTCCACCTTATAACGTCCAAGAAAAATATTAGCCTCCTGAGCCCGTCTAATTAAAACCTACATTTTCATGTTGAAATATGTGGTTTGGCCAAGCTATGAGTATGGATTATTAATGAGAAACACAATTTCAAAACATATGCAATGTTATATTCATCTAATGCATGAAAAGGCCTTACTCAGCAAAATTTTCACATGCAGGTGGGTGTGGATAAGGTCACATTGACTCATTTATGCAATGGGTTAGATACTTCAGCTCCTTCATATTTGCAAAATGTGGATTCCTTCCTTGCAGTACTCTATCAAACTCCTCTTGTGCTTTCTTTAGTGTAGTAGGATTATGGATGTATAAAGTAACAATATGTCATTTAAAAATAGTACTTGAAACTAGTTGTTCAGAACTTCAATATAAAACATGCCAGGCACAAAATCTTGATAAAAGATAGAATTTTCTTCTTTACTTTCAAATTTGAAGCAATTTGCTTTGAATATTTGTATGTAGCCAAAATACCTTATTATTACATGACATCCTTCTATAACACATCATATATTTCATCCTTCCTCTTTATTTGTTCTGGTACTTATTACCTTATTGACTCATACAATGCATATGCACTACAATTCTATTGTAAAGGGAACAAAACCTTAATGAGAATTAACCCAACTTCTATTTTATAAGAGTCGAGGATCTCCTCTTGAGCTTCTTCATCTATGAGATTAGATTCTTGATTTATTACAAACTAGTCTCTTTGCTCTAGGGATATTACAAGAATGGTTGCCACTTTCTTTCGATGTCATCATCTTATAACTCCAAAAGTTACTTCTTATTAGAACTATTTAAATTTTGATGGAACTTGGTGGTTTTTGAAGCATTCTACAGAAGGAGCAAGCCAGGAGAAGATCAGAATTACAAAATTATTTTTTTCTATTCCTGATCTATAATTAGAAAGTTACAAATTATTGCACTTAACTCCTAATTACAAAATTTTCCCGATCCACGTAGAATTGCGTGATTATGTTGTTTAACCATTGAAATTACAAACTAGGTTTACTTTTAGACAATTTAATGAAATTAACTAATTACTAAACTCAAGTAATTAGAATTCAAATGATAATTGAAAATACTGAAATAACTAGAGGGAATTTAAGATGGAAGAGAGAAGAATGAGACAGAAGACAGAAGGATCAGAATGCGTAGATTGATAATGGAGTTTGTCCAATGAGGACTACGTCTCTGGGTCTGCTTCTCAATGCTGGGACCGCTTTATTGATAATGCCAAGCAAAACTATGCTTTGTTACAATACTCGAGCCTTCAAAACCTGCATACAATTTCCTCACAATCTCTCACTTTACAATTTTTGGTGTATACTAACACCTTGCAATTCTTCCTCTCAAAAATAATTCAACTCTCCTCTAGCATTCTAACTCCACCTTTCTCAATAATTTCTATTCTCTATTTTTCTCTCCAAGAGAATTCTCCTCTTACAAGGAAATAAGACCCCCCTTTTATACGAATTTATTTGCTAATAAGGACCATAACCATATGATTTTATAAATATTCCCTATCTCCCCTTTTTACATCATATGATTTTTACAAATCTCCATAATCTTCATAATTCCCCCTTTTACAATAAAAATCATTGATATCCCGTTTATAAATCTTCAAAAACCCCTTAGTAACCTTTTAATAATCTTTTAATATATTTTAATATTTTAAATAAACCCCCTCTTCATTATCATTATTCGGGCTTGAATATCTTAAAAGGATTAAGGTTAAATTTAAAGAGATTGCCTTTTAATTAGGGGGTATGAGTTTATGGATTTTTCTTCTCTCCTTGTTTTATGGGCAAGGCAAGAGGATTTTAAGGATAAAATCCCACCATTTCCTCCTTTTTTTTCTTCTAATTTTTAAACCATATATATTTTATATATATATTTTTAAAATGGAGATATTGGGTGGAGTGTGCCATGTGGTATTTGCTGGTTGATGTATCCGCTGACTGGGTTGATGACGAGGCATTGACTGGTCAACGCATGTTGCCAACTTTGACTGCTTGTATCTTGTGCAAATGGACTCTTTTTTCGAAAAAATGAGTTGCATCGGGAAGCTCTCGATGAGCTCTTCATGATGACACCCCATTTGACGACTTCAAATTTTTGTCCTTTTTCTGAGCCCTCTGATTTTCCTGTTGACCAGAACTTTAACTGCTTGCAACTTTTGCATACAAACTCCTTTTGAGCCCGTTTGAGTTGCATCGGGTTCGTGTTGGCGGGCTCTACACAATGATGCCGACTCTGAGAGATTTTGAGACTGTGAAAATTTCAGGTTCTTCTGGATCCTCTTGGATCAATTCTAGCTTTAAATTTTGTTAAATACTTGTGTGTATTCAGCTGATCTAGTCTTTAATTTCTAGGAAATTGAACATCTCTTTAATAAGTCAAGAATCATGTGCAAATCTAGCCTATTCAATTGCTTACAACTACAATTATTTAAGGACTATTAATGTATGATTTTTTTTTTCTTGGAAAAGACTATTGTTTATTGCTTTACTTTGATTTACTTTATTTAAGGACTGTTAATGTATGTTTTTTGTGAGAAATCATCACACATACCGGTTTTACATGTATAAATTACTAGTTTTTCATTTGCTCCTGTAACATCAGAAAGTATTGTAATGCTATAAATTGGAATCAGCATATTGTTCCATCTTAATTGGTATCTATAAAAATGTTCATTGCATGTAAACAGTTTGTTTTAACTATTGCATGCTAAGAGAAGTAGTCAGTGGAGATTGTTTTGAAAGGTTGAAAACTAATACTACCAATTGAGTTCCTTCCAGTGGACAAAACAAAGTCCATTGCATTCTTTGTACTTGGGTTGTGATCATACCCTTGTACTGAATTTGTTTATTTATTTATTTAGAAAAGTAAAGAATTAGTATTTGTTTAGGAACTCCTTACGTCCTCTTTCAAAGATCATAATTTTAACTTGATTGTATTGCATTCAACATGACAAAATGAAGAAAATGACACAACATACTTAATTACATTGATATAGTATTTTGCATTGACTATTTACTATCCTACCTCTAAGTTGCCACAAATAGGTCATGTATTCAACTTTTCTAAGAAAGTCATGGATACAAGTTCAAGTGGGCTACAAAGTGTCAAGCACAATACATCATAAGAAAATGTTCACATGATTCATGCTTTCTTGGCTCATTCAGAGCATTCTTGGCAATAACACAATTGAGGAATCAAATAATATAATACTTAAATTGGCTCTTGATGGACCCTTCACAAGGTGTTACCAAGCTATTCAAAATCACAAAACCCCACTAGCAACTTAGATCCTTCATCAATCAATTTTTCCCTTGTTGACTGTCCTAGGCTAGTAGCCCTACAATAAGGTCTGTCAGACCATATATCTTGAACCAGATCACCAAACTGAATTCCACATATATATTTAGATGCCCCTTAAGATGTTTGATAGGATGCCTAAAAGAGATGTCATCTCATGGAATACAATGATTGCAGGATATGCACAAAACAATTTTTTTGAAAAGGCTTTAAAATCTTTCAAGCAAATGCAGTTGGCAAGTGTAAAGCCAAATTCCACAACCTTTTCCAACATCCTCCCAGTCTGTGCCAAAATGAGAGCTTTGGAATAAGGTATGGACATCCATCAAAGCATAAAGGATAGAATAAATTTTGTCAGATGTTGTAGTGGAAACAACCCTTGTAGACATGTATGCAAAATGTGGAAACATAGAAAAGGCATGTGAACTGTTTGACAAAATGCCTCAAAGAAATGTGGTCTCATGGATTGCAATAATTATAGGATACAAACAAATTGAACTTTTTGAAAAGGCTTTAGAAAATTTCAATCAAATGCAATTGGCAGGTGTAAAGCCAAACTCCACAACCTTTTCCAGTATCATACTCGCCTGTGCCAAATTGGGAGCCTTGGAATAGGGTATGGACATCCATCAAATCATAAAGGATAGAGGAATTTTATCAAATATTGTAGTTGCAACTGCTCTTGTAGACATGTATGCTAAATGTGGGATCATAGACAAGGCACTTGAAGTGTTCAACAAAATGCCTCAAAGAAATGTGGTCTCATGGACTGCAATAATTGCAGGATATACACAAATTAGATCTATTGAAAATGCTTTAGAAACTTTCAAGAAAATGCAATTTGCAGGTTTAAAGCCAGACTCCACAACCTTTTCCAACATCCTCTCTGCCTATTCCAAAATGGAAGCTTTGGAACAGGGTATGGACATCCATCAAAGCATAATAGAAGGGGGATTTTCATATGATATTATAGTTGGAAATGCTTTGGTTGACATGTTTGCAAAATGTGGAAGCATAGAGAAAGCATGTGAAGTTTTTGACAAAATGCCTTGAAGAGATGTCATCTCTTGGACTATAATTATTGTTGGATATGCACAAAATGGATTTATTGAAAATGCTTTAGAAATTTTCAAGCAAATGCAATTGGCAGGTATCTTTAAGCTAAATTCCACAACCTTTGCTAGCATCTTTCCTGCCTGTGCCAAAATGGGGGCTTTGGAAAAGGGTATGAACATCCATCAAAGCATAAATAATAGAGGAATTTTGTCAGATGTTGTAGTTGCAACTTCCCTAGTAGACATGTATGCAAAATGTGGAAGCATAGACAAGTTATGTGAACTGTTTGACAAAATGCTTGAAAGAGATTCCATCTCATGGAATATGATGATTGCGAGATATGAAAAAAATGGATTTGCTGAAAAGGCTTTAGAAACTTAAATCAAGAAAATGCAATTAGCAGGTGTGAAGCCAAATTCCACAACCTATGCCAACATCCTCCCTGCTTGTGCCAAAATGGGAGCTTTGGAGTAAGGTATGAACATCCATCAGAGCATAATAGATGGGGGATTTTTGTCAGATATTATGGTTGGAAATGCTTTGTTAGACATGTATGCAAAATGTGGAAACATACACAAGGCACGTGAACTCTTTGATGGAATGCCTCACAAAGATGTCATCTCATGGAATGCAATAATTGTAGGATATGCATAAAATGGATTTTGCAAGGATGCTCTCAAAATATTTGAATTAATGAAGCACTCTGAAACATATCCTAACATTGTAAGCTTTTTTTGTACTCTTTGTGCATGCAACCATGGAGGTTTAGTGGATGAGGGTTGTACATACTTCAATCACATGAGTAAGCAATATTGCATTACACCTACAGTTGATCATTATGTGTGCATGGTTGACCTTCTTGCTTGTGCTGGCTATCTCGAGGACACTCTAAACTATATCATTAAGATGCCAGATAAACCTATGGTGGTTGTGTGGATGTGTTTTCTTGCTGCCTATAGGTTACATATGAATATAGGCTTAGGAGTATTTACGACCACACTGCTCTTCAATTTGGATCCTAAAAATGCTGCGACTTATATTCTTCTCCAATGGCGTTTATGTTTTCTCCAATAAACTTTAATCGCATGTTTTCATTTCAAAACATCAAAGAGACTCATCTTTAATCACATGTTGATCGAGTCATGGGCAGGAAATTAAGGAGCCTTGTAATTCAACTTGTCATTGTCATTGATCCTAAGATGCTTGCTGATCTTGTTTGTATTGAAGCTAAGCTTGAATAAGTTGAGGATGTCTTAGAAAGTTCCATATTGTATGGTGGAGTGCTTTATCCAGATCTCTCAAGCAACAAGATACCATTTTTTAAAATTAAATTTTAAAGATCTTGAAGATGGAAGGGTGTGGGTGCTTGCAGGTTTATTAAAAGATATCATGCCACCTCTAAAAAATGGAGTGGCGATGTGTATTCCTCAATATCATTGGAAAGTTCCATTAGAAATATGGGAGTTCTAGAAACCACTCTTGACTAATCAATTAAAGAAGGATACCATGCTTCAGTGGAAAATTGATGCAACCAAAATTTGTAGAAAAACAACTTCAAATATAGAATATAGGTTATTATTGATTACTAGCATGTTTTCGGCATTGAAAAGAAAATATCACTTTGAAAAGACAACATGACTTTACCAATGAAGTGCAGAAGATGAGAATTGTTGAAACCACCCAGGAGAAAGAGGAATTGACTTCAGAAATAGTACAAGGATTAATATAGGGAGAGAAGTCCTGATTAGAGGGCAAAAGAATTCATGAAGAGTTGCTTAGTTGAATGAGTTGTTGGAAGAGGTAGACTCCTTAGAAAATACAAGAATGGGAAGACATTAAATATGCCTTTATTAACATAAAAAAATGAGACTTACTAACAAATTTTACCATCAAATGAGTTATCTCAACAACAATAAGGGTGGGCATTGAGCATGCGAACTCAGCCCCTTTTGAGTTTGAGTTAGCAAACCTCACCACCTAATTGAACAAAATTAGGAAGTCTTCATTTTAAATATTAATAGAAGCCTTTGGTAAGATGTCAACATATAGAATCACATGGAAATCAAAATGAATATAGATAAATTTCTCATTGAAAGTGATTCTATGTTAGTAATTAAGTATTTTCTAAAACTACAACATAGCCCTCCCTATACAAATTGGTAGATGCAACCAATGTTATAAAAAATTCAACATATTCCTAGAAATGCCAATAAGTTAGTTGACCACTTATCAAATGAAGCTATTCACTCAAAAGACAATGTCGTGAACTTGATCTACTACACTCATCTCTTGTAACTTTTTCCACCCATCCATGTCATGTTTTCTAAGGAGAGTAGGATATGAACTCAAAAGTGCAAGTAGGAAGTTTGTATGTCATTACAATTGTACTTTTACATCCTAGGTAATTTACAACCCCAACGCATTTAATATTTTTTATAAGCCAAACGACAACAATCTTGATGTTATGAGCTTCATCAACCTCTTGATCATTTAGGCCAAATAACACACTTATTAAGAGTAAACTTAGTATCTTCACAATAGTTAGAAGTGGTTGATTCTGGATGCAAAACAGTCCCAAATGTCTCAGGGTTTCAAATTCACACTCATTCACTTGCTTAATAAACCACTTTGGCACATAAGACAAGATCGTTGTCTTGTGATTGCTTGCACACATCATAGTCACCATGACAATAATCTTGATGTTATGGGTTCAACAATCTCTTGATTTATTAAGACCAAGCACCACACTTATTTAAGGGAAATGTCTCAATGTTTTAAGTAGCCAATTCTTGACATAGATTAGTTCCAAATATGTTTTGGTTTCAAATCCATGTTCATTCACTTGGTAATTTTTTTATTTGGGTATGTAAAACAAGAATCTTTCCTTGCTTGCAGCTTGCATGCATCCTAGTCATTGTGTCATATGTGATGCTTACCTCTACTATTTTTCCCTAAGTTACCAATCTTGGATACCGGTCCAGTATGGGAAAGGTTCAACCAGGGTTCAACATTTGGCTTGTAGATTCATCCAAGACAACCTCATGAGAACTTGCAAAGAATTTTCACATTTTTTCTTCATATTTTATTATAGGGTTCACAATTTTTTTAAAACCTAAATAAATCATTGGAACTCATTTGTCTTGCAAATAAATATCATTTATCTTGAAAAGTAGGAGAAATTAGCTTGGCAAATAAAGGCAGTAGGGTATAAAGAATCATTTATCTACCACCATAATGAAAAGTTAGCAATTGCATTTGGTTTGTTAAACATGGCCCCTGGTACAACTAATAGAGTTGTTAAGAACCTTCAAGTATGTTTTGATTGCCACACTGCATCTAAATTCATCTCCAAGATTATTGCAAGAGAAATTGTTTTGAGAGATGTGAGCCATTTCCATCATTTTAAACAGGGACAACTTTGGAAAAACTGAAATAATATTATATTTGAGGGTAGAACACCATCGGCCTAACATTACTACATCGGGGGAACTCCCCTCATAGCTCCACCGATAGATCGATAAGGTGGGGGTAGTCAGTTCCATTTTTTGTAATGTGGTAAGAGTCATACATGTAACACTATGTTAGGTTGGGGAACTCTTCTTGGAGGTTCTAAATGATTTGCCTCTTTTTTATAAGACTGTGTTGGCAGTGCCACTTGGATCACAATTGTTTGGTGGGATTCCAAACCTAGACAATGAGGTACAGTTGTGGAAATCTCATAGGGAGAATCTACAAGCTACCATGATGATTTTTCTGAGTGAATTTATATCAGAGTCTTGTTTAGCATGGATTAAGACATGTGTAGATGATATTCTCTCTGCAGATAGGCTCGGGGGAAAGTATTTGCTTGATCTTGTGAAAAGTGGCAAGGAACTTGCAGAGAATGAGACATTGATTAGAGAAACATTGGACAGTCTGGATGCATTTGAAGGGAGCTTGGAGTGGCTAAAAATGGTTTTTGGTTCAACTGTTGAGTTTCCATGGCAATGTGTGTGTGAGATTGTTTTGAATCATTCAAAGAGTCTGTGGGATGAACTTTTTGAAAGCTTGTTTGTTAGTAGGATGAAACAAATAATAGCTAATGGATTTGGAGATTTGCGTGAGAGAGTTAAGGTTGGTAAATTCCTTGAATCCATAGTTACATCTATGGCAAGTTACAAAGATGTTGAAACCCATTTGCACAAATTAACTACTAGTGAGGGTTGGCTTGTCAAGAGAGGGGACCTAAAAAGTGTCAATTTACCTGGGTTGAGTTTTAGATTTATGATGACAAATGATGAAGACTGGTTTGGTTGCCTTAATGCTTATTTTGGAATTGAGGTTAGTCAAATAAAATATACCATAGGTGAGGGGTCCAAGAATATTCTGGAAGACCTCCTAAGTTTTTTTCATGCACATAAATCTCCTTCAAGGAAAAATGATTTAACACCTTATTTGCAAGAGCAATGCTTCTCATTTTATCTCAACATTGATTGTTGAGATTGAAGAACATCTTGCACATCTTTTAGAAGCTCTCTATCAAGAAATGAAAAATGAGGAGATGCCAGAAAAAATGAACAAGGAGACACTAGAACTTACAGTTATAGTGGAAAGGGCACTTTTCTTAGGAAGGCTTTTAGTTGCTCTCAGTTTTCATTCAACTTCCTTTCCACTAGTTCTTGGCTTGTCTTAGCTCTGGTTTGTCGAGAAAAAAGCTTCAGTTTCAGGGAAATGATCTTTGACTTTCAGATATTCCAGTACTGATTTTGATTACCCTCTTCTAAATAGTTCTGGAAGACAAATACTAATGAGAGGGGTCGGTTTGAAGCTTGAATCATAGGATACAAATAATAGCACCAAATTGAATAAACGAAGAACTTGCACAATCTTTGTATCAGAGCTCATAGCATGTGGATATTGTGGATAACTAAAGAGCTTTCAGGCATTCTCACAAGAGATCTAAGGGAGGATGATTCTTTATCCATGACAACTCCTCTAAAGATCTATATTTTCATTTGCATAGCATATGCTATTTATTGTGGCTTATGGAGTTGGTTTCATTTCCATGATTCATTTGCAATGAACTATAATTCATCATAGACTCTTTAAATAATAAATATTAAACAGATTTGTGTGTGTGTCTAGAACAAATAGTAACTCAGAAAGCACATAAGCAAATTATCAAGTAGTGCAAAAGAAAACAATCAACTAATCACTCTGCCGAGAAGCAACTGGTAGAGTAATTGCAACTATATTTGTATCAGGTTTTATACCTTCAAACTATATTTTCATAAGAGATATAATGGCTTTTGAAAGCACCTATTCTATGAATATCCTATAATCATTGCGCATTATAACTCTATGTCTTCTAGAAGCGTATTCTTGAATACTTGGAACATTGCATGATGATATGAAGAGCTTTACATTGTCAAAGCATTTGTATTTTCCCACCCACAAAACAAAGATTTGATCTAATTTAGAGGAAAACTATGTAAATTTAGATTGGATTTATCAGTTTCAGATCAAAACTACATTAAAGAATAACAATGAAGAAGCAGTGTATTCAAGTTTAAATTGCAAAATTTAATATTCAGCATAGTCTATCCGAACCAGCTAATCTCACATCATTGACATCAAATTATAATAGAAAAAAAAGGATTACTAAAATCATCTCTGCCATTAGAAGTTCATCTACAAAATGTATAGCAACTTCACTTCTATGCCCAGGATCTATGATATTTAAAGTAGCCTAGTCAAGCAACATTTTCATTGTTGCTTAGTTAACTAGACAAGACATGTGAATAGAAAGAATGTGCATTTCACATTTTAAAATTTCATTGAATTACAAGTTTACATTTCTCTCTTTGTTTCCAATGATCAGAATCTTATGGATATGCTTCCTTTTTTCCCACTCCATAAAATGTAAGATTTAAGTCTTTATTTGTTTTGTTCTCAAATTCCAAATTGAAAACAAAACCCAAAAAAATTAGTATATCCAATTCAAAACATCTAATTTTCTTGTTGAAATTGACTTGAAATTTAAAAGATGGATTTTGTGAAACATTTTAGGTACCTTACATTATTGTTATGTTTAAGCTCTGTAGAACAATCATGTACATCCAACAAAAATAGATTTAGGGAATGCCTCTCCTGTAGAAGAAGCAAAACTAAGGTGTTACAAAATTCCCAACTATATTTGCATACTCGTGTTCCATCTCAGAAATCCCATATGAAACCAATTTATCTGCAAAACAAACCCAAGCATATGGATAAAAATAAATTCAAGATATCATAATCAAGACTATGAAGCTTTTTAGAGACAATAGAGTGATGAATTAAGTAAAATAATCTCATCAAACTCATTGAAATATTCAACAGGATTTACCCAATTAAAGCAATGCATAAGATTAAAACATAAATCAATGCAAATGAAAAAAGAAAGTTGTCACCAAATTAACAAAAAAACATTGCAAATGGAAATAGAATATTCCCATCTAGTTGGAAAATCAGTATTTATCGGCTTTTATATGATAAGTGAGAATTTGGAAGATTTTACCATTAAATGATAGTCGGTTTAACATTCAACAAAAGCTAAAACTTGTATTCCCTCAATAGTTTTTTTCAGACTCAAATCTTACACTATATGTAGCTTATCGACTAAGAATTTTTAGAGGCCCATAAATTTGATTATTTCCTTATACCATCTATTTGTAACATAGTGGTATAAAATATGGAACAATTTTTCTATTAATTTATGTATATATCACTAAAATGGTGCCATATGTATTATGTTGGCTATTCTAACTAATACCCTTCACCCCCAATAACCATTATAAAAAGGTAACTAGTAGTTGACATTCTAACTAATATAATTGCTATAACTACTTTAAGTCAATATCCTATCTCACAGAGGGGATTGTTATAACCGATATAGTTGCTACAACTAATATGTTATGGTAGAGGGGATTGTTATAACTAATACAATTGTTACAACTACTACTGGTTATCCCTCTAGCTTGATTTTTTTCCTGTATAATACAGAAAAAGGATACTGATGGTAAAGTAATTTGGTAAGTGTATACCTGGTGATGAAATATATGCTAATCTAGACCGAAGCCATCATCTCTCCTAATCTTCACTGCATCAACAGTCTCCTCTATTTCACCTTGTATATGACGCCGTACAATCCTTCCCCTACTTTCAAATTCTCTGAGAAGTTTCCAATGGCATATTTGATGTTGTTGAGAGAGTATTTTCTGTAAAGAAGATTAGTCGAGGAAGAGGGTGAGGTTTCGATCCATGGTCTCAAATCCAAGTAGTCTTGAATCTTTATAATTGCATCATCCCTTTCTCGCATGAGGTGATTGTTTATCTCCTTCAGCCACTCGATCTCTGTAAGTGCTTTGAGGGAGTCAATCTCACGAAATCAAAAATGAAAAAAAGACAAGTTCCCCCCAAAAGAGTTTAGCAGGTAAATGTGACTTAATAAGAGGATCCAATAAGGATTTATGTCCATCTTTCACCGTATAATTTCCCGATCTAGATTTTTTCCATATGAGCACATCCTCTTTATCTGAGAAGACCACGTCTCTTTGACCCATTTCCTCTTTATAGGCCATTTTAGGTGAATCGATATATCCAAAGATTCAACCGATTTCCAAGAGATGTGGGGGATAGCATTTGAGTATTCAATAATGAAATAAGCAGCTACATACACACCCCAATGGATTTTAAGTGTTGTTATCAAATTTCCCCAATCTCGAGTCTGTGATAAAACAGGGTATCCATTCCAGGCATCGTCCCAAAACTTAGCCTTCATTCCATTATGTATCAACCAAGAAAGGTGGGGAAGGATTACTAAATGGTAGGATGAGATAAAATTCCATACTATTCAGCCATTGGGGAGTGAAGTAGAAGTAAAGATACTCTCTCTAGGAGGAGAGTTTAAATATTTTGCAAACATTGTTATCCTCCATCTTGATTCTAGAACCTGATATAGCTTCCAGACTAACTTAGCCCCTAGGACAAGGTTTTGTTTATCTAGAACTCTTATGCCTGTGCCACCCAATTTCTTAGGAAGGCACACCTTATCCCAGGCAATTAAAGGAATCTTAGCGCAACCACCAACATTGTTATTCCAAAAAATTAAATAAAATATAAATTTAATAAATTTTTCTTTCTATTTAAGTAATAATTGATTATTATAGGGTATTTTTTAACTAGTAAAAAATAAATTTTAATTAATATTTATATTTATTCATTTTAATACAAATTCATAAATTTATAATTTTTTAATCTAAAATTTATATTTATTCATTTTAATACGATTTTATTATAACCTTTATTCTATCCAAGTTTTAATTGGAAGCTCAAATTTCTAAACTTTTTTTAGAAAAAGATAAACAAAAACTAGCGTATTACGGGAGAAGTTGATAAGATCTAACGAAATTGATGCATACCTTTCCTCATACACCTATTGAAGCTACGCTTTTATTCAATTCGATGGCTAAAACGAGAAGTACAGCTGACATTGAACTAATTTTTCACTTAATAGAAATCCGTTGTATCTGTTATTTGCTTAGGCGATGACATGCAATGTATATCCACAACGCAAGAAGAGGAGCAATCGTGTAAGCCACTACTCACTATAAATCTTCCTCATTCCAAAGAAATCTTCAGGGGCTGTGTAATACAGTGGGAAGAATGGAGGATTCAAGAAAGTTTTGCAGTGTGATTGTACTGTTAGCGCTACTACTGCAGCATGTGGGCGTGTGGGGACTGAAGGAGTGCACAAACATTCCAACCCAGCAATCTTCCCACACACTGCGCTACGAGTTGGAGTCCTCAAAAGACGAGGCGTGGAAAGCACTTGTGCACTCGCATTTTGCACATTTGACTCCAACGGACGAGAATTTTTGGAGTAGTCTTCGTCCTCGCAGACAAAATTTGGAAGATGCGCAGGAGGATTTCAAGTGGAGAATGATGTACAGGAGATTGAGGGAGAACAATAGTGGTAGTATTAATGGCCAGAATTTCTTGCAGGAGGTTCCACTGCATAACGTTCGTCTGAAGCCTAATACAATCTATGCTGCAGCACAGCAGACGAATTTGGAGTACCTGTTGATGTTGGATGTGGATAGTTTGGTTTGGAGTTTTAGGAAAACAGCCGGGCTGCCCACCCCGGGAAAAGCCTACGGAGGATGGGAAGCCCCAGATGTCGAGCTGAGAGGGCACTTTGTGGGCCATTACATGAGTGGCACTGCCCTGATCTGGGCCTCCACCAATAACAAAACCATCTTCAACAAGATGACCTCTGTTGTCTCTGCTCTTGCCGCCTGCCAGAAGGCCATGGGGACTGGTTATCTCTCTGCATTTCCTTCTGAGTTGTTTGATCGTTTTGAGGCCGTCCAACCAGTATGGGCGCCTTACTATACTATTCACAAGGTAAGCTTATAAACATACCATGATTTTCTTGGTGATTTAAAAAGATTATGTGATCATTTTGTCATTAATATTTTGGATCATATTTTATGAGCTATTATAAGGATGAACAAGTAAGAGAAGAGATTGGATCATACTCTATGATTCATCATTAGGATGAGTAAGTGAGACAAGAAATATAATCTCTTATCTTGCTTGCTTGTTCCGATGATGGATTATGCAGCATGATTTAAAACTCCATGATCTATCATTATGTTCTCTTATCTTGCTTGTTCATCCCAATGATGGATCATGGAGTGTGATTTAAAACTCCACAATACATCATCAGAATGAGCAAGAAAGAGAAAGGATATGATCTCTTATCTTGCTTGCTCATTCCAATGATGGATCATGGAGTGTGATTTAAAACATCAGAATGAGCAAGGAAGATAAAAGATATAGTCTCTTCTCTTGCTTGCTTGTCCCAATGATGGATCATGGAGTGTGATTTAAAACCCCGTGATCCATAATCAGGATGAGCAAGAGCTTGCTCATCCCCATGATGGATCATGGAGTGTGATTTAAAACCCCGTGATCCATAATCAGGATGAGCAAGAGCTTGCTCATCCCCACGATGGATCATGGAGTGTGATTTAAAACCCCACAATCCATCATCAGGATGAGCAAGGAAGAGAAGAGATATGATCTCTTATCTTATTTGCTCATCTTAATAATTGATCATGAATCCTAAACATTGACGAAGATTGTAGTGTGATTTAAAACCCTACAATCCATCATCAAAATGAACAAAGTAGAGAAGAAATATGATCTCCTGCTTACTCATCCTCATAAAGTGTATTCTTAAATGTTGACAAAGAAAACTCTCACATAATCAATACTATCAATTATGTTGATGTTTTGTAATTAACACCAGTACAAACGATAAATATTGTATTGTAATCAACCCTCCAGTAATCTGTATTACTGTTATGTTATAGTTATTTTTTCTATTCTTTACATAGAATCTGATTTCCAGTTAGTTGTACCAGCTGTCTTCTGTTGGGTGTTTATTTTCAGCTTATTATAACCACACTTTTCTGCTTGCTCTGGGATATTTCTAGATCATGGCAGGATTACTGGACCAGTACACCTTGGCTGGAAATAAACAAGCACTTAACATGACAACGTGGATGGCCGAATACTTCTACAAGCGTGTCCAAAATGTTATACAAAGATGGACAATAGAGAGACATTGGATGTCCCTCAACGAAGAGACTGGTGGCATGAATGATGTTCTCTATCGCCTCTACACCATATCTGTATTACTCTTCCCCTTTTACATCTGCATACTTAAACCTTACCTGGGATGAATTTTTCACAAATTCTATCTTAACCTGGTATGATTATAACCTATAATCTTTGTGTAGGGAAACCCAAAACATCTCGAGCTCGCCCATCTTTTCGACAAGCCCTGCTTTTTGGGACTGCTAGCTGTGAAGGTATTTTCTCTGCAAGAAAATCTATTTTCATGGTGTTTGAAGTTATCTGTGAAACTAGCATTTTTAAGTGTATTGGTGATAAATGATTGCAGGCGGATAGCCTTTCTGGATTTCATACGAATACGCATATGCCTGTGGTTATAGGCTCACAAATGAGATATGAGGTCACAGGCGACCCACTCTACAAGGTAATTAATTGCAGAATAGTCAACAAATATATGTATATAGATTACATTTTCACAGTCTATTAAAATTAATAATTAATAATTAGTAATATTTTATTTATAAATATTAAAATTTAAATATATTTAATAAATTTTAATTTTTTTTGGGTTATGTTTTGATAGGAAATTAGTACATTCTTTATAGATATTGTAAATTCATCACATGCATGGGCAACTGGAGGAACTTCTAGTAGTGAATTCTGGTAAGTTTATCTTTACTTTTTAAAATTCAAAATTAATAAAATAAAAAAAATATATTTTAAAACTTTTAATTTGGAAATTAAAGTAATAATTGGTTTTTTATTTTTTAAAATTAATAGTGATATTTTTTATGATATTTTACATAATAAAACATTTTATGTATTTTGAAGGGAGGATCCAAAGAGATTGGTTGATACACTTTCTACAGAAACCGAAGAGGGTTGTGCTTCATACAACTTACTTAAGGTTTTTCGTGACTATCTTTAATTTTTAAACTATGATGTAAGCATGATTTAATTCTTTGAGACACACCTCAATATTTATTTAATTGACTTAAAAATTACAATTTTTCAGTTTAATATGCAAAATACTTAGTATATTTCATTTAATTAACACAAATACATTTTAAATCATCTAATTTAATTATTGCTATAAAAAATTGTTATCATATTCAATTAATTATGTTAAATAATATATATTAATCTTAACATAGTATTCAATCCTTCACATTTCTTGAGTGATTACATTTATATCTTCATCCTAATCAATTCATTTCTTTTCATATTAACTTATAGTTTAATTTTTATCATGTGAAATAATAAATAATATTTTAAATTATATATGTTTTATATAATATCATAAAATTTTAAATCATAATGTAAATATATTTACATACTTGCACACATTTTTTATAATATTAAACTCTCACATTTCTTTGATGAACATAGGTTATTCGTCACTTATTTCGCTGGACTAGAGACATGCAATATGCAGATTATTATGAACGTGTTTTGGAAAATGGTATGCTTGGAAGACAAAGAGGAAGAGATCCAGGGGTTTATATTTATATGCTTCCTCAAGGAGCTGGAGTTTCTAAGGCTCATAGTTATCACGGTTGGGGTGACTTGTATAATTCATTTTGGTGTGATTATGGATCAGGTAATATATGTTTTTTTTTTATAAAATTTTCAATATATAGTATGATATAAATAATTATATTAAAAATAATATATTATTATTCTATAGGATTAAGTTGTATAGTTTTTTGAATTAAATTTATTGATCTATGTTTTATGAGTAGTTCACCAAAATCTATGTTTGATTCTAAAAACTACATAGTTGAATTTTGATTACAATATCATAATTTGACATAGTATGAAAAAATACTTCTTAATATATTATTAATTAAAACATGTTGTAATGTATTTATATATTATAATTATTTACTATAAATATATAATGTTTTGTAATGATAATATATTTTATTTTAATTAAAATATAAATAAATTAGAATTGTTGTTATTAATAAAAATAACATCTTTAATTTTAAGATCAAAAAATAATTTAATTAAATGTTAGATTAAAATAAATATTTTAAAATTTAAATAATTTAAATAAAAATTAAATGTTTTAATAAGTTTTTATTAGGATTTTATCTAAACAAATTCTAACATAAATTAAAATATAAAAATAAGTAAAAATAATTGATATGATTTTTAGAAATTATTTATCTTTTTATAAAATTTTAAATATTATTCATTTATATTGATTATTAAATTTGTATTTTTATATTCTTGGCAGGTGTTGAATCATTTTCTAAATTAGGAGATTCTATATATTTTCAAGAAAGTGGTGTAAATCTTAATTTGTACATCATTCAATTTATACCTAGCACATTCGTTTGGGATAGTGCTGGATTTACCTTGGAGCAAGTAATTCAACCTTTATTTTCTCATGATCCAAATCTCAATATTTCAATAGAATTATTCTCATTTAAGGTAAATTCACATGCTCCAATAAAATATAATTTAAACATACATAAATTATTTTTTAAATTTCATTTTGAAATATCAAATAATCAATTGTTATGTGTTTATATTTTGAAAATTAGTACTAAGTATTTTTCTTGGTTTTCTCATGGTAATTGAAGAGCCAAAATGATAATGATGAAGATTTTACTATAAATATACGAATACCATTTTGGACATCTAAAAATGCAGAGGCAACGTTGAATACAAAAGCACTATCACTACCATCTCCTGGTAATTAAGTTATTTTGTTTTTTAAAATTAGCAAGCTAGAAATTTTGACCTATCAATTCTTACAATTTTTTGTATTGATTTTTTTCTTCGATTATAAAAAAATTATGCAAATCATTCTTCTAGTACATTATTGCACTTTCAACTAGCTCAATGTGTTTCCATATTCTTAGGTTGAATTTAAATATAATATTGCCAATAAAATCTCTATTTGTATGAGTTTATTTGGTACTCTTGATTTATTTATTAAAATATTATTTGATCTAGTGGTGCAATTTTGTCCATAGTATTCAAAGTGTAATTTATTAGCTAAGTTTATTTCCAAGATTTTTCTTTATAAAAATTGAGAGATTTATATTATGATTTTTTTTGGGTTCAATTTTAATGGATTGCAGGAAATTTTTTGAGCATTAAAAGAAAGTGGAAGTCTGGAGATAAGGTGACTTTGTCATTACCAATTGGTCTTAGGACAGAGAGGATTAAAGGTAATTTATATAATTTTTATAATTGCAAAAAATAAATGAGTTGATGTCTAATAGGAGCATTAACAATAAATGCAAATGTCTAATAGGAGCATTAACAATAAATGCAACACAAATTTCTTTTGTAGATGATCGTCTTCAGGCTGTACCTATTCAAGCAATTCTTTTTGGTCCATATCTACTTGCTGGCATGGCTGATAATGGATGGGATCTTAAAATTGGGAAAAAATCTTCAATAAATGATTGGATAAAGCCAGTCCCTGTTGTATATTCCTCTCAATTATTTAGCTTTCATCAAGGATCTAAAATTAATGCCCTTGTACTTGAATACAACAATACTGAAGTTTTTATGGGTAAGTTTCCAAAGTTGGGGACAGATGAAGCAGTTCATTCTACATTTAGAGTTGTTGATTCTTCAAATGTAGAGAAAGGATACAATTCAACCATAGATTTAATTGGGAAGAATATCTATCTAGAGCTTTTCGATCAACTTGGAGTTGCTCTTGCACACCAAGGACCAAACAACCCAGTTACAATTGCAAGTTCCACTAAAAATAGTGCAACAATCTTCAAAGTATTGGAAGGGTTGAATGGGAAAAAAAATTCCATATCATTTAAGTCCAAAAGTCTTCCAAATTGCTTTCTCTTTGGAGGAGGATCATCTGCACAAGCTATTATATTGAAGTGCCAGACAAACTCAACTGATGATAATTTCAATGATTCAACTAGTTACATTGGAACCACAGGAATCAATACATATCATCCCATTAGTTTTATTGCCAGTGGATCAAATAGAAATTATCTACTCAAACCCCTCCAAAGCTACATGGATGAGTTCTATACTTCATATTTTAACATCACAACTTGACTTTTTAAGTTTCTAAGGAATAAACTATATGTTGATAGTATTGTTCTATTGGGAGCTACACCAAATGTTGACCAATTTAACTATTAATATTCATATAATATGATGCTAATTCATTTTTGAGTGGCAAAAGTGTTTTAAGATATTTTCATGCCAATTTTTAAAATAAGTTATTTAAAATTTCTTGTATCATGGTTTTTTGAAATTTGAGTTTGAATGATGTTTTAGTCTATAGGTTTAGTAGAAAAAATTCTAACAAATATATGTAAGTATCCGGAATAATTAAACACTCAAGAAATTGAGATACTTTTCTAACAAACAAGATAAAATTTCATAGTCAATTCTTTAATATAATTATTAATTGAATTTTACTGATTAAATATTTTAAAACTCGATAAATTATATTATAAAATTGGTTTATCTCTTATTATTTGAATATCTTAACATTCTCATATATTATATCACATTATTTGTTTTTGATTGATAATCTTTGTGTGTATATTTATATTTTTCAAAAAATAGATGTATTTATTTTTGTTATGTGTTTGAGTTTGAATATTTAAGTGTTAACATGAGACTATATACTTAAATTATAAATTTAAAATCATTAAATTTTAAGATTCATTTAGAAACAAAATGATTGAGAGAAAATAAACTATTATATGATAAATCTAACATGCAAATTAGAACGTGTCTATACTTTATAGATTTTTCCCCTCTAAAACAACACATCTCTCTTTTTCTTTCCTATGGGCCACTCAAAAATAGGAAAATTGCACCAACCCACCTCTCACATTCATATTTATACACATGTTTAACATGTCTTCTATGGCCACATGTTTCTAGCTTTGAATATAATCATAATTGAAAAATATTTATTTAAAATTTGTATTCCTTATACTTTGAAGAAACAACAACAAAACAATGCATTATGTCAAGTTGTAATTTATGTGTTTAATGAAATAATTTATAGTTTAGTTTTTTATTTATCTATTTATTCTATTATAAGTTTCATAAGCGAATATTTAGTAGTTAGTAGATAAAATCTTTAAGGAGATAGTTGTAAGTTTGATGTTAGAAATTTATATATTTAATATTAGTCTATTTTTGTCTATTTTATGGTCGTTATGTTTGAAGGATTGGACATTTGTGTTTAAGGGTTTAATTTTTATGTTAAAATAATTGATTCTTATGTTATTATAAATAATATGGATGATTCGTGCTGATTCTCCCTTTTGACCTTCAATTCTATGTTGGAAGTACTTCATCTAGCTGAAGGTCAAAGTGTTTTAATGAAAAAAAATTACAAAAATATATTCTCATTGGGAGACCATTTGCATTCAAAGACCCACTTTATAAAAATGATGAAGAAACTGATTGATCATTTATTTTGAACTTCTAATTCACTTGAGAATGCTAGATATGGTTATATGGAAAATTAAGTTGGAATAATGTGCCTAAAGAGGATTTTCTCAAAATCGTCCAAAATTGGCCATTAGTGTATTGCTAAGATTTATGGTGTGGTCTATAGGTATGTTTCTTCTTAATGTTAATTTGGGAAATAGGGAAGAAATATAATAAAAGGATCTTCAATGAAAAGGGAAGTATCTTTACCATGGTCATAAAAAATATTGAAAAATGAGTATGTGAATTTATTGATGTCAAAGTTAGAGAGGTAAGGAGGCCAAGCTTCACAAATTGGAATGATAAAATAATGGACTGTCCAATGCTCAAAATTTGAAATCTATTAAGTTATTTATTCTTAGCAGAGAAAAGGAAGATGGAAAAATAGAAGGGTCCCCCAAGAGGAATATTGAAGCTCAATTTTACAAGGGTCTCTAGAGGTAATCCTAGGGCCTTAGGAGTAGGATACACCATTAGAGATGAGAGAAGATTCCTCAAATGGGCTATGTTAAATAAACTAAAAAATGACACCAATAATGAATAAAAAACTGAAGTCCTTTACGGAGGAATCAAAATGCGTGGTCAAAAATAAATTTAGAGAGTGGAAATTGAAGGGGATTCATTGATCTACATTAACGCAATCACAAAAAACTCAAAGAATTATAAATTTCTAAAATTAAATAGAATTTAGAGTGTTCTCAACAAATTTGAGGGCTACACTTTGACACACATATATAGAGAATTAAATAATGTTGACCATTTGGAAATCCAATGCATTGAAGGACATAATGAATACAAAATCTCTAGTCAAAGTACATGCTAGATGGATTTGGGTAGGGTTTTGGAGGTGAAAAGGCCCATGATCACTGTAGATGATGGATGCTAAACCTAGAGTATGATTCACCATATTTGCAACTAATCAATTGATGATTGCTTTAAGGGATCCCAATGATTCACAAATGGGCTTAAATGCTCACAAAAAATGATCTTGTGTTTGGGATGTCAATGCCACCAAAATATATAATGCCCATCTAAAATAATTTTATTTACTTGGATTTTAATTAAAGGGAGTCATCCCCTTGTCATCATTTACGTATAAAAAAAAATGATTCAATTACAATTTTTTTTCCAAGAGAGCCTTCAAATACTAAATTAAAAAAAATAAAGACATAAAAACAATAATTTATATTACAACTACCATAAGGAAGATGTAATGTTCTTCATTGCATGCAACACGCACATCAAATTCTCCCAGTAGCAATAATTTCCTTAATAATACTACATCAAGCAAGTAAAATTTTCAATGAAATAAAAATTGAGGGTCAAATATTGTAAGGGAAAATGGGTCATCTCAAATAGAAACATCTAAGAACAAAAATGCCTTCGGTGATTTTAATTCCTTCAATTTGCCTCAAAGACTCAGCTACTATGCCATAAGGCGGAAACAAGCATGGTTGATTTTCCACATTAACCCTTCTAGGAAAAGCACATGTAGAATTAACTAGATTCAACACTATGCACATATTCAAATTTACAAAATCAACCAACATGAAAGAAAAACATAAATGGACACATAGATTTACGCGGGGAAAACCATTATAGGTAAAAAATCCCACACTCCAAAAGATCTAGCCATTTTATTATTTTGCAACAAAAGAGTTACAATACAATTCAGGCTTACAACGTTTTTAGGAGTTTACACATCTTGTGCATCTGGGGAATATCTAGACAACAATCGTAACAGTTTAGAATGCTTGCACAACATATAGGGTAGATCCATCTCCTCTAACTAGTCCACTCTCTCCCAGCCAGCCTCTCGATCAACCCATTCCTTCAACTTCTTAGGTTCACATTCTTTGCATCCTTCACAACAACATTCTCATTCTGCCCTTATAACGTTCCAAAACTGTCACAACCAACAAGTCAGCCGAACACTGTTTTCCACCTCAGCATCCATTGGGTCCCACTAGGAAATTCTATACAGGTCACGTAGTTAGCCACCATCGTATCGGGGATACCACCTTAAGGGTCCTACCAATGAAGCACTGTCCTAGCGACAAGTGAGTTTAGTATTGCATCATTGCATCATTTCATTGGTGAGACAAGCTTTAGTGTCTCGCTAAAGGCACAACTTCTCACTGAAGAGGATCCAATGCTACACATCGGGTTGTTGTTGTGACATCTTACAGACTCCCACTAATGATGTCATATCCCATTGAAAAGTCTTTACCGCCATTCAAGTCATTGATCCATCAGACTCACCAATATTTCAGTTATCGACTGTCAAAGAGACATTAGACAATCTGACACCGAACTCGCATTATCACATTGACAAGCATCCAGTTCGCTAACCATTCAATCATCAAAGTGTTGAAGAGACACTTGACCATCTCCTCTTGAGCACCTGATGTCACATCGACAAGGTCTTGTAGCTCACTGTACCACTGGTTCGTCGAAGAGACATGAATGTCGAAGAGAGTTTCACCAAAGTCTCGGTGACACCCTGAAGTCACATCGACATTGAGTCCCTAAATTACACCTACATGTCGAAGAGACTTTTCACCAACTCACGATGACCTCCTGAAGTCTCATTGACAGGAACAAACAAGTCTTCAACTGGCATGTCGAAGAGACTTCTTAGAGTGTCTCGACAATTGCACAAGGTGACACTGACAAGGTTCCAACAGATTCAACTTGCAGGTCAAAGAGACATGATCCAACATGCCAACGAAAATGTTAAGTCACTTCAAGAAGGTCCTTGTAGCCTTGTATTAAAATATGGAGGAGACATCTTCTAAAGTCCTACAAATCACGCCATGTCTCGCTGACACTCTTTCGTCAAAATGTCGAAGAGACATTCAAAAACCTCACACCGATGCAACCATCTCTCACCGACAACAAAGGGATCGCTCTGTCGCTCAAAACTTGAATTTCCAAACCTCAAGTCAGAGGTTGCGAAGTTTGCAAAACCCATGACACATCGACAAAAAAGGGATTAACCTTTGCTTCATACTCATTAAGTCAAAAGGTTATGAAACTTTAGAACCCCGTGACTACAATTAGAAAAACTTGAAAACCAATGACTTAACTCAGGCCGATGAAGGAGGAAAACACAACTACTCTAGGAGGTCGATCAAGCTAGTAAATTTGAGTCACATTTATAAAAATTCTCCCACTTGGCAAAGAACTTACTGGCTCCTTCCAAAGCAAACTCAAGAATCTTAAACAATGCTTTTGCGCTCTAACCAAGACACTTGCAACGATATCTAGGATGTCCACCAATTTGGGCAATAGTTACAACCATCCACTACAGGAAAAAGGAATGAGCCAAGGCGTATATGCACTTGTCTCAAGAACACAATTATCAGATCCTACACATAGAAAGGGCTTCAACACTGCCACCACTCCACTGTGCTCACAAGCTATACAGAAGCAAAACAACATTAGCTTCAAATCCCTCAATCATGAACACAATCATGAATTCATTCTCCAGAAACAAGATAGAACATCATCTAGAGCAACAACTATAAAACTGACTGCTCCCATCCAACTAATCAACCCACACAACTAAAAATAGCACCCACTACACATGCTATCCATCCAATCTCACATACCTTCAAGGTATTCTCATCTCATGCCATCTTCATAGCCAACCCATCAATTGCAAAAGAAAGCTCCATGTTCCAACCAGTCGAAGAAGACAAAGTACAACCAGAAACTCCCACTGCATGGGTAATATAATACTTGAAAGATCAAAGGAATAGCAAGTCTACCAATGATAGCACATAGAAAGTGTAACCATGTAGTACGAAGGAAACATCCACAAAGATATGCAAAACCTCTAACCAACTACTACAAGAATCATCTCTCTCAATAGTCTTCCATAACTCTCCCATGTTCTCCATATCCGACAAAAGAAAGAGACACAAGAGCCTCCATGTCATCACCCAAGTGACAAAACATGACCACAAACTACTGATCATCATGGCTCCACATAGAAATCTCACATCTAAAGTCATATGAGTTCGAACATATAGGAAGAAGAACTAGAATAAAGAGAAAAAACTACAAATCGTAAACATGTAGCATCCTCATACATACACCTCTAAATGCTAGTTGTGTCATGTAAGATCTCCTTCACAACCCCAAGAGAAAAGCTATAACAACATCCAAACCTGTTCAACCTCAAGAGATCAAACACAACACATAGATGTAAGCGTCTGAAAGAAGATCAAACTACTTCATTTTAAATTTGATGAAAACACACCCATAAAGCATCTCCTAACTATTCTTATCAACTCATATTCACAAGGAGACAAACTTGTTGTCCATATTCCACTATGAATCCTCTAGAGCCATTAAATAGCGGTTCGAGATCCATATCATGAAAGAAAGCATAAAACACATCTGAAAGATACAATGGGAAAATACCTCTCAGATAGACTTCACTGTCGAGTAGACCAAGAATGGGGAATGAGAATGCTCCTCCAAGATATACAAGCCACCTTGACTCATCCAAGAGCAATCTCCTCATTGGCCTTTGTTGAACTCACGTCCAACCAAGGTGTAGGCTCCTCCAACTTTCTGCTGAAATCTTCATCAGGAGTAACCATCGACAACGCCTTTCTCATCTCAAGAGAATTCTAGCCTCACCTTGTTCTCCATGTATCCATGAGCACCTACAAACGATCATCCCATGCTGAACTCCAATTTGCATTGCTACACTATCATGAAGTTCTCAAGCATATGATCAATGCACCCAAAAAAAGAGAATCTCCAAACCATTGTCAAAGCTCCAAACATTTGAACCAATAACTTATCATGACATCATGATCTTACCATCCCCCTTAGGAGAAACCATGCTCCAAGTGAACATACCATGGTTTCAACAGCAATGCATCATGCCAAAACTCTAAACCAACATCACCTATTAAGCACCACCAACACCTCACCCAAAGACTCCAAATGTCCTCCATGGTTCCAAGATGTTGCACATCCTCAAATAGTGTCCATGAAAATGTGATAGAACTCTTCTAGAGCAATAGGATCTAA
>VDFB02075321.1:211655803-211728209 GCA_007258455.2 Sequoia sempervirens | reverse complement strand
CCCCCCACTCGATGAACACCCACCCACCCCAACTATAGCCTCCCACCCACTGCAATCTTCTATATCCGGGGGTTTGCCTAGAACCCCTGACTTCCTATATCCTTCCACCCACCCCTTAACGGCTAGCCTCCCACCCAACTTAGGCTACCGTAACCTCAAATTCCCCCCCACCCAATGAACACCCACCCTATAGGGGTGGAACTATACTATATCTTCCGAGGGTGGGAGGGAATTCTAGTTCCCTATAATCCCCCTAGCCCCCCCTTCAGGGAGGTAGATTCTATTAACTTGCTAGCCCCTTGAGTGCTTCTAACCGGGGGTGGGATGGTAGGATAGGTCTTAGTTGAGAATTAATGCAGTAGATTAATCAGTTCATTAATGCGGTAAATTAATCAGTTCATTAATGTTCCTGCTAGCCCTTAAAATAGTAGGGGGCTACTTTAAGCTAGTATAAGCTAGAATACGCTAGCCCTCCTCCTATTATAGATATATTTAAATTTTTTTGAAATAAATCATGAATCTTTCAACATCTCCTTTAATAACTAGTTCTAAAGTATAAACAATTTTTTCGGAAAGTAGCATTCATGTTGTCAAACATAAATTTTTTTCTAGAAAGGATAAAATTCTAATTTTTAAAATATAGATTCTTCACATCAATATCTAGGGCAAGGATATTTTTTCATAATTTTTTATTACATATTTATTTTTAATTAATTTTTGAAGTCAGTGTAACTATAATTTGGACATAGGTGTATGTCGTCGAACATAACTTCTTGTGTATATATCGAAATGGGTGATCCCACAATACTGGTTTATAATTTTTGGCTGAATTGGACACTGAAATAATTTTTTCTAACTAAATCTTCACTTTCAAGCACCTATAGCAGCTAAACCGTGAGGAATTTGAATAGGATGCAAACTAGTGATTTGTGACATTTTTTTTCTGTAGATTCTAAATATATTTTTTTTCAAAATTTTTGGAATTAGATTGCACTTCTTTTTCCATCTCCTTTGAAAACTAGTTTTTCTTAGTAAACAACATTTTTAAGGAGTGACGCTCACCGTATAATACATAAATTTTTTTCCATGAAGGATTAAATTCTATTTTTTTTGAATTTAGATTTGTAACTATGATATCTAGTGCTTCCAATTGGTTTTATAGTGTTTTATTGAATTTTTTTTCTTTAATCAACTTTCAAAGTCAAACTAATTACAATTCAGACATAGGTGGACCGTATAACGCATAACTTTTTTTGTATGTATCAATTTCTTTTTTTGTTGGATCAAGGACTTCAATATCTGGTGCACTCATATTTTTCAATTGTTTTTGATAATCTGCTATTTTTCGACATGTGCAGAACAAAGAGCTTGATTTTCAGTGAAAAACCTACATTCACAAGAAATAAAAAATAAATATAATGATAAAATTAAATTTATTTAAAATTATACTTTTTGGGAAGCTTATAATAAGGAATACATACAATTTTTTTCTAAATGAATTCATTTGATCCCCCAAAAGGTAAATTAAAAGTGGTTTTTATCAGCATTTTGATAGGTGTAAAGGAGACTCCATTATAGGCATGGTTTAAAACTAGCGGGGTTCTATCCAAGGGGGTTTGATCTAAGGCGGTTCGATCAAATCCTCTTCAATTGGAATCCTTTAAATGGCTTTTCAAGGCTTAAATCATTATATTTTCTAAAAATATGTGATTTCAACAAAATCAGGATCTCCCGGAAATTGTAAACTAGCTTTGTGGGATCACCCAAATCCATTTTTTTTTGGTGAAGCAAAGATATCAATACCTAGGGCACAAACCTGTATTTTTTGAATTTTTTTTACAATGGTTTACTATTTTTCCACCTCTATAAAACCAAGAACTTGATGTTCGATGAAAAAAACCTATGTTCAGTAAAAATTAAAAAGTAAATACATGATAAAATGAAAACATATCACAACTATACTTGTTGGAAAGCTTGTTTTGAGGGTTATAGTCTTACAAAATATCTTGTCAAGTTAAGTTCATATGAATGTACAACTCGAGGTTTGAAACTAGATTTTCTGAGGAAAATATGAAGAAGAGGAAAAACTTGTCATGCTTGACCCCTTTGTGTGAAGGACCTTTGCTTGATGGTGCCTTTGTTCAAAGGCTAAACCTTCACTTGAAGGGGCCTTTGAGTGAAGTTCATTACTTAAAAACATATTTTTTGGTCTTTACCTTTGCTCGAAGGTATAAAGTTACATACCTTCACTCGAAGGTGCTTTTTAAAAACATCTAGCCTCCCTCGAAAATCTTCAATGTCCCAAAAGTGAGACAGAGTATTGTGATTTCACCCATATATTTTTCCTATTTAAAGGATCCTTGGATCCATAAATTATGTATAGAGAAAATCTATTCAAAGCTCTCCAATTTTAACATAAGGTAACGATCTCTTGATTGAAATAAATATACTATGATTTCTAATGAGTGCACACGCTTGGAAAGTAATTATCTCAATGAAATAAGAAATCAACATTACATGCTGAGTGTGATAATTCCATACATAAAATAGAGGTTTCAAAGATTACTAATGGTGTTCAAGAAAATTTTATGAAGCTTTCCAATATTGAAAAGATGAAACTATTGCCCTGTGAGAAGGGTTTACAAGTTAACTATATTGGTGGACATGAATTTGTGAAGGATTCTTCAATTACTTCTTGTTCCACTAATCGTTTTGATTTTGAGAACAATAATATTGTTGTGCATCTCTAAAGTATGTCCAAATCAACAATGGAAGCTAATACAAAATGACATAGGAATCCTTCATCTCAAGTCCAAGATTGCTTATGTAAGATTGTGTGGTGTTGGAGTTGATAGTGAACCTCACAACTCCTAGAAATAACCTACAACCAAAACTCCTATCACAAAAGAGAGAAAAATAAGATAGATTTTCTATGCAACCTTGAGAAGATGATTGATCCAAAAAAACATTTGATATTGAAAATGAATATGAATGAATAAAATGTAAAAATGAATACTTATAAAAGAAAAAAATCTAGATCAAACCCTAGGTGAGGTTTATATTAAATTAATACAAGTGTCCTCATCCTATGCTATGAGACAACATGACTTAAATATAACTCAATCTAATAATAAAAAATACTCCTAAGTTTAGCTTAAGTGAATAAAGTAAAAAGGGGCCTAATAAATAATTAATTATTAGGTGATTTCCTATTTACTCCAACACCCCCTTAAGATCAACTTAGTGAGAAGCTAAAATCCTAATGATGAATGCAAAATGGGTCCCAACTACAAGGCTTGATGACATACCCATGTACAAAACAATGAATCTCTCATAACTACAAAAAAGGAGAAAACCTCATGGGAAAAATCTCCTCTCTAAAAGAGAGAATGAAATAAATGCACTAGTGAAAGAAGGATAGAAGAGGACTAGATATGACCCCCAAGGATTGCTTCTATCAAGTAAGTATAATAGATGTCCCCCCAATAGGATAGAGAAAATGAGGATTTGAATCCCCCATAAAGAAAAAGCTCATATGCCAATGTTGAAAGCCTAAAGATAGAACATGATCTATTGCCTACAAACAACATTTCTCCCATTAGGAAGAAACAAACCCACTAGTGATTGGAGAAGCTATTCCCACAATTTGGATGAATATGGAATCCAGTCTAAATGATGTATGCATCTAAAAATTTCTCAAATGTCCACATGTCAAATGTGATGATGTTTATCCATAATCCTACGAAGATTGATGTGAAACAAGCTCCAAGATAATGATGATGTTGGGCTAACAATGATGATGTGGCTGTTCTCAAAATAATCTTTAAACTAATCCTCCAAATCTGCAATTTGAGACTCCATAAACAAGGATGATATGTTTGCGAGATAGGAATCCCAAGTAGCTATGTTAGGAAGAAGATGAATTTCTTGCTACAATCAAATCAATAAGGACCATGAATGTGGTGATTGCAAGCTGACCAAGAACAACATAAGATGGAGATTGGATCTCAATATGAAGAGAAAGTCTTGGAACCATTCAAACATGCAAGACCTGTAACATACTCAAGATACTTTAAAATATCATCATCAAATGGTATGCAATCTGCATGATCAAGGGGAATGAGACAATTTACAGCAGGATCCTCTAAGAATGGAGATATGAGGGTCTCCCGAAGTCTAGTCCAAAGTGTGTGGGTACAATCAATGTCTAATACAACACACTTAGTGTCAAGATCAACACTAGAACAAATCACTCCTACAACATGACCACTGATAGTACCCCATGTCAATCTACTCCCTGGTGTGTTTGGTGCAAGTATGAGTGTATACATATAAGGAAAAATATTAAGCCACCTAAGATGTGTCAAGATGTCATTTTACCAAGACCCATAATTATTCATTTCTAGGTTGAACACAAAAGGATGAATAGAAAAATCCATGATACTTCAAATGATTAAATCAGAGACTGATAATATCAATGCATGTAAAATAGATCAAATGAAGTTTTCTGATGCAAACAAATAATTTCCAAGTGCCAAGATGTCCAAATAATAGACCACATTGTGAAATCACAAAAACTCAATAAAAAGTATAAGGATTTTTTTTGGAAAATATGTATGGACAAATATGAAGAGTTCTAAAATACCTTTCTAACATCACAAAAAATTCAAAAATTAGATATACATGTGAAAATTTATGAGCTCAGAAGCTAAAATTGATTATCTAACTTTAACATATGATAACTGATGAGAAATAAACATGTTCTTATAAAAATTGATGGAAAATTCGATCTCTATCCAAATATGACTTCAATGGATGAGATACAAGGTTTGGACTATAGCAACATGAAAATTTGAAACTTATATGCAGATATGAAAATTAAGTTCCTTTATATGAAATTACCATGAATAGATCCATCTTCTTTATGATTCTAAAAATCAGCCAACATAACATGCTTATAAACACTATGTTATCTAGTCTCTCTAGTCTCTATGAGCATCCATATCTGTAATCTCCATGAGCATCCACCAATCAATCCGTGCCAACTTCAAATTCAACCTTGCAAAATTATGAAGCTCCAGGCAAATGATTACTACTCAAAATTAAAGAGAACCAAAGAAGACCATTGTCAAAATTCCAACTATAGAATTAGGAAAATATCATGACATCATGATCTAACATCCCCTCCTAGAAGATCACATGAAAACAACCATCCATAATCAAATGATGAATCAAAATCACTAGCAAAACTCCCATTGAAATATGTAACCTAACTCTCTAGGCATCATGATAACCATCTCATAACTGAAGATACTCCATGGCCCCAACACAATCAAAGAAATCAACACCATGAGCTCCCAAAAGGTATTATACAACCACAATCTCCAAACCAAGAAGATACAATCACCACACATACTTTTCAATAGAATCAAATATGTCATTAAACTCTTACTACAATCTAAGTGCAGAATTTGAGAGCTTTGTTGGCCTCCTACAATGATCTAACAACTAAGCCCTTAAAGTTGTGATTCAAAGATTGGACATATGATCTGAATAGCCATTTTAACATCATGAAGGTGCATTTAATTATCAACCCCAGGACGTAGACTTGAAATGGGATAGCATAGTATGTGCACTAGGAATCCATAGTGGCCATATTCATTCTACAACTAGAAAAGGCATGATGTTGGAAGTAAATTGATTAGAAGGAAATAATGTAAGTGTTGAACATCAACCATCAACTATACTGAACTAAAATGCATGAAAAAATTGGAAATCTAGGCATACAGACATGAAACTACGCTGTCTGCTTTGGCTACAGGAACAACCACATAATGAAATTCTAGTGGTTGCAAGAACAGACAGTTGCCAGATTTGAAACTATTAGTAAACATAAAAGTAACAACTAGATGTAACACTCAGAAAATTAAGAGTAATTTTCAAACCCTTTTAACACATCATTAAGGGAAATTAAAAGTGTTCTAAATTTATTCAAACCATTATAAATAAGTTTCCGAAAAGTCAACATTTCTCATAATTCTTCCAAATGAAATAAAGAGAATTTGAATTGCATTTCATAAAATAATTTCATCATTGTAAATGAAACAAAGCATAAGTATTTCAATGATTTTCTCATATACATATATTCCTCTTCACTTGGAGGAATCAATCCTTCTAATAGAACATCTTTTCTACGCTAAGTTATAAAACTTTAACTTCTTAAAATCAATGATACATTAAATACTTTCAAATATACTTCCATTTCAAGTTTCAACAAGAATGTCAAAATGTATATACATAAATAACGGGCTTCACAAGCCAAGTCTGAATGATACATAAGTACATCAATAGCAAATAATCTTGGATCCACCAACCGCCGTGACACTTTGGTCTTCTTGCGAGCTGGGGCCAAGAATGTGATTCAGGCACCTTTTCCGCCCAACCACGAAGTCCATGACTTCCCCGGGTCCCTACCTAACTCGAAGGAATCCTCGGCCCTGCATAAAGGAGCCTAGCAACCCGAAACGGTAAAATAGGAGGGCACTCTCGGTGCGTGCCTGATGCCTATATGCATTTCTAACATGAAATAAACACATTTCTTGCAACAGGAGGTGGCAGAGACTCAAATAAATTTCTAGGCTTTTAAAATAAACAATCCATCTATTTCAATGGTACAGTGCTTGGCCAAGCAAAATAATAAATGGTAGAATTAGAAAAGGTAATACTACCGTCTCTGTTCGCCCACCTTCGGCACCCTGTCCCGGAAGTTACCATAGTGCAGTTAAATAATACTTAACAGAAACTTAATGCATTTTCAAACAGGCTTCCATCATTTAATCAATTAAAAGAAGTGAATTTTTAGTACATTCTTTATATTTCAGTTGTAAGATGCCATTTATCCTTTGGTAAGTGTCCCCTTTTAATTTGGATAAAGAACATATATATATATATATCTTGATAATTTTCAGTGCACTACTTGATAGTAAGAACAGTGTTTTCAGTTTTCCATATGCATTTCTATTCTTACAAGCTCAAGCTGACTGACAGTTTTAATTCCCTATTTCATTACAGGGTACAGAGTAAAATAATATACTGATACAATGCAATTTTTATTCAAAAATTCTGAGGTTTGGAAGACAATCTTTCATTCACATTTCATGTTGTATTCTTTTTAACATATTCAAGGTACTTTCCAGTCTATATGGTGTCTCAAACACTTCTGTTCTTGTTTTCAGGTTTTAGCAATTCAAAGAACATAATTCATACTACTTTCTGTTACATGGCTTTTCAAGATTTTTCTGTCCTTGCTTCAGATTTAACAATTCAAAGAACAGAATTCATACTACTTCCTGTTACATGGCTTTTCAAGATTTTTCTGTCCTTGCTTCAGATTCAAGATATTTATAAAACATAATTCATACTACTTTTCTGGGAAAGAGTTTCCTGTTTCAATTTGTATTTGGCATACAATGCATGGGTATCTATTTATATATATATATATATATAGGTATACATATATATGTATATATATGTATGTATGTATGTGCAGTCATTTTGTATATGCATACATATATATATATATATATATATGTGTGTGTGTGTGTGTGTGTGTGTGTGTGTAGAAATTCATGTTCAGCTGTATAAAATTCGAAGTAAGAAATTCTGGTTTTCAAATTTGTGAATTTACTGGCCGTGCATAATTAACAGGGTATTTTACATGGTTTCCTTACTGGCATTGAGCGACCAAAAGGGCTCAGGAAAAGCCCTTGCCCCTCCCATGGGGAGGGGGCGGGCTGTGAGGGCTCGTGCCCTCCACAGGCCGCGGCCTGTGGAGGGCGCGAGCCTCCACAGTCCACGTCCTTCCCATGGGGAGGGCAGGGGAATAATCCCCAAAGCAATTCAAACTTCAAGAGAAAAAAAAAAAAAGGAAGACAAAGACATTCGCCCAGTATAATCTGCATTCGGGTTTACCTCAAGACATTTTGGTTTTCATTTAGATGACAGAATTTTTAAACAACAGATATGGAGACATGTAATTGCACTTGAGAAAAGAATACAGACTTGCCACAGAACGAAAACCCTATTCCTGAAGAAGGAAAATATATCTTATAATTGCAACACAGAATAGTGAGCTGTTACCCAGATTTCAAAACGAAATTGGAAAGGAATTCCCAGTTGTTTGCACTCTAAAACAGGGAATAATTCAATTCCTTACTGCAGTTCTTAAAAATAAAGATAAAAGAAGGCATAATGAAGAGAACCTGGCAAGATTTTGGATCTATTTGCAGATGTTCCACAGTACCTCTTTTTTTTTTAATTTCCTCTGTTCCAGAGCTCTGCGATGTTCACAATCCAAGTCTTTTTCTCTTTCTTAAAGCCTCCTCCTCTTTTTCGAGGATCATGCATAAAATTTCCAGTTGACAGCAGTTTTTGCAAGGATTGCCACATGCCCAGCAATTTGTTGGTTTTGAGACAGAATTTTCCAGAGCCCAATGCTCTCTCGGGCTGTTCATTCTTAATTCTTTTGGAAGAAAATTGACCATATATCCCAAAACAGATTTATTTATATCCCTTTTATGCAATTATTTAAAAATTCATTTATGCAAAACAGATTTATTTTATGTTTATTCTTTTATTTAATTTGTTTTTATTTTTAAATACATTTCTTTTAACAAAATATAGATTTAACCCTTTTTGCTCAAATATATAATGAGAAATAAGGAAATAGAATAAGCCATATAATTTCATGATCTAATTTAACCATATTTCAAATTCGCTATGCTAATCATTTCACGCAATCACATTGTAAAAACGAACATGACCTAATGCAGCTACATGATGTAAGTGGTGTGTGCATAACCGAGAGTTTTCTCCTCTTCTACCCTGTCGAGAAGCTAACCTCCTTTTCCTCAATCACACTCTTGGCCTTCGATCTCCTTGGCCTTCGATCACCTGCCACTCAGATGCACTCAGGCGTGCAAAACAAAAGAGTATTAGTAACCATTGTAGGAACAATAATTAACTCAACATTTATATGAATGCATTCATAATTCTTGAAAGAAAACAATTATATTAAAGCATTGCTCTTAACACATATCATACTTCGTATATTAAATCTCATAAGGTCATGATCAAACATTATCTAAATAAGTCATGGTCAAACTAAGTCAAATGGTCAAAATAAGTCACGATCAAAATAAGTCAATGGTCAAAATAAGTCATGATCAAAATATTTCAATGGTCAAAATAAGTCAATGTATGAGACGTGACATCCTTCCCCCCTTGAGAAGAGACATCGTCTCGATGTCTAAAAGCAAATTACATAGCAAAATGGAGATATCAGTACTTCGTAAGTCTCTATAAAAGAAAAAATATATATACTAAGGTCTCAAATGAGGAAAAAGTCTGTCTATGTCCTCTGCATTCTCCCAGGTGGCATTATCCACCGAATACTGGTCCCACTGGACCCTGTATTGCATAATGTCTCTATTACGCAACTTAACGTTGCGCTCTTCCAGAATCCTGACGGGTTCCACCTGTATCACCCCTGGGTCCTGGACCTGCAATGCACGCCAATCAAGGATATGAGCAATATCTGGATGGTATGGCTTAAGTACTGAAACATGAAACACATTATGTATCCGGGATAGGGCTGGTGGCAGAGCAAGCCTGTAAGCAACTGGATTCACCACCTCCAAAACATCAAAAGGGCCAACAAATCTAGGAGCCAACTTAGAGTTCTTGCCAAAAGAGATTGAACTCTTATGCGGCCGAACTCTTAAAAAGACCTTATCTCCTGCAGAGAATTGTCTAAAACTTCGGTTCTTATCTGCTAGGCTTTTCTGTCTATCCGCAGCCTGCTTCAACTTTTCCTTAATGATTTTCATTTGGTCTTCCATTTCTCTGAGCATCTCAGGGCCAATCACCACCCTGTCTTCTACTCTGTCCCAACTAATGGGTGTCCGACATTTACGTCCATAAAGGGCTTCAAAAGGTGCCATGCCCAAAGAAGCATGGTAGGAGTTGTTGTAAGCAAACTCCACCAAAGGCAAATACTCCTCCCACTTATATTGCTGCTCCATACAGTACATGCGGAGGAGATCTTCTACTACCTGGTTCACCCTCTCTGTCTGACCATCGGTCTGAGGGTGATATGCGGAACTGAAATTTAATTTGGTTCCTAGGGAAGAGTTTAATGTAATCCAGAACCTAGAAGTCATTCGAGTGTCTCGATCTGAGATGATCGTCTCTGGCACTCCATGCAACCGGAAGATTTCCTGGACAAATTTTCTTGCTAAAACCATTGATCCATCCTTGAGATTTCCCGGAATGAAATGGGCAACCTTTGTCAATTTATCTACTACAACCAAGATGGTATCATGTCGGTTTTTAGACATTGGTAGCCCTTGTATAAAATCCATAGTGATAACCTGCCATTTATACTCTGGTACCCTGTGAGGATATAAGAGTCTTGTTGGATGTACATGCTCAGCTTTGACTTGCTGGCACTCTAAGCATCGGGCTATATGGGACGTAATATCCCTTTTAAGTCCTGGCCAGAAGTACAATGGCCTAAGTCCTTCCATCATTTTTGTAATACCAGGATGTCTTGAGTATGGTGCATTGTGGAATTCTTCTAGCACCAACTCTCTCAAGTTTGCAGAACTAGGAATGTACATTCGTCCCTGGTACCTCAAAAGTCCATCTGATTCTAACATATAGCCCTCATATCGACGGTCGGAGGGATTTACCCCAAGGGCTTGTTTCACCCTTTCATAGTGTTCGTCCCCAAAGGAGGATTGCACTACTTGTTGCTTGAAATCTGATTTTATGGTAACCATGGCTGCAAGGTGTCTCCTTCTACTCAGGGCATCAGCCACTCTGTTTCCTTTACCTTTAATATATTCAATCCCAAAATCATACTCAGTCAGGAATTCCAGCCATCGCCTTTGTCGGGCATTGAGATTAGGTTGAGTGAAGGTGTATCTCAATCCTGCATGGTCTGTTTTAAGTTCGAAAGGCTTTCCCAAGAGATAATGCCTCCACATTTGTAAATCATGGAATATGGTTGCCAATTCTAAGTCATGTGGCACATAGTTTAATTCATGCTGTTTTAACTTCCTTGACTCATAAGCTACCACTTGTCCTTCTTGCATAAGAACTGCACCTACCCATTCTCCTGATGCATCAGTAATAACTGTGAAATGGCCATTCGGATCTGGCACAACTAGGATGGGTGCGGTAGTGAGTTTCTCCTTCAGCAGCTGAAAAGCTTTCTCGCATTTATCGCTCCATTCAAACTTCTTTTCCTTCTTCTGTAGTGCAGTGATGGGAGCTGCGATTGTCGAGAACCCTTGGACAAATTTCCTATAGTATCCTACAAGTCCCATGAAACTTCGAACTTCAGAGACATTTTGCGGGGCCGGCCAATCCATAATTGCCTTAATCTTCTCCGGATCCACTCTTACCCCTTCTGCTGAGATCACATGACCTAAATAATGCACTTCGGATTGGAAGAAGGTACACTTAGACATTTTTCCATACAGCTTATGTTCCCTTAGACGCTGCAACACAATCCTCAAATGCTTCTCATGTTCTTCCTCTGACTTAGAATAGATTAAAATATCGTCAAGAAAAATTAGGACAAAATTATCCAAACAATCTCGGAAGACACTATTCATCAGGTTCATGAAAGCTGCAGGAGCATTACTTAGCCCAAAAGGTAGCACAGTAAACTCATAGTGACCATACCTGGTTCTGAAAGCAGTTTTGTGAATGTCTTCTTCCTTCAGTCTCAACTGGTGGTATCCTGATCTTAAATCAATTTTTGAGAATACCTTGGCATCTTTCAACTGATCAAATAAATCATCGATGCGAGGAAGCATATATTTATTTTTGATAGTGACCTTGTTAAGCATTCTATAATCAATGCACAACCTCAAGGTACCATCCTTCTTTTTCACGAAGATGACGGGTGCTCCCCAAGGTGACACGCTTGGCCTAATAAGACCTTGCTTCAGTAATTCCTCTAGTTGGGCCTTGAGCTCAAATAATTCTGTTGTATTCATCCTGTAAGGAGCCTTAGACTGAGGTTCTGCTCCTGGAATCAGATCAATAGAAAAATCAAACACACGCTTAGGCGGGAGCTCAGTCAATTCTGTAGGGAAAACATCCTCAAATTCCTTCAGAATGGGATGATCATTAATTGATTCTTTCTCATCAAGGTCCTTGACTTTTATTGCAAAGATAGAGCATCCCTTCCGACTTGCCTTTTTCAACTGCATGGCGGATACTTGCCTAAGCTCTAATGGCTTTTTAATGCCACAAAGCTCCACTTGGTTTCCTCGGTCATCAAACACTTAATTGACTTCTCTTCACAATCTACAAGAGCTTTATGTTCAGAGAGCCAATTTATCCCTAATATCACATCGTAAGACCCTAATGGTGCAACATACAAGTTCACCTGCGTCTGAAGGTTAGGGAGTTCAAGTTTGCTGAAATACATGCATTGCTCTACCCTCTTCTCTACCCGGTTTCCATACTGAACTTTCCAAGAATTTGCCATAAAACTTGGTCTAACTGATATTTTAGTCAAAACATGAGGGTCTATGAAACTATCAGTAGCACCTGTATCAATCAGAACAGAAACAGGGCATCCAAATAATTTACCCGATAACTGGATGGGAGTTGCTTGATAATCTGCCTGGCGATTGTCAACCGCTGCATGAATATGATGCTGGTTTCTGTTATTTTGCTTGTTATTTCTCTGAGGGCACACACTGGCGTAATGCTCGCCACCACAAGTATAACATCCTCCACGAGGTGCCTTAGGTTTGTCAGAAAAATCTCTCCTATTGTTATCATTCCTCTTATTGTAGTTGCCCTTCTTGTTGTTATTGTTCCTGCTTCCTTCATTGCGGTCCTGAGGACTACCATCTCTCTTCAAATTTCTGATTTGTCTGTTTTCATTCCCTTGACTGTCCTGTTTACTCGGACCACCCTGATTGCGATTTCCTTGGAATTTCTTGTTGCCATACTTGGCTTCCCTGCTCTTCCTATAGTTAGCAGCTTGTTGCAATTTGTGTTCCTGTTTGATTGCTAAATCAAAAACTTCATCCATGGTGGCTGGATTGTGCAGATCTATTTCATTTCCAATTTGAGGTCTAAGCCCCAAAATAAATTTTCGGACTCGAAATCTCTCATCATGCTGGTATTGGGGTGCGTACTTAAGCAAGTGAGAGAATTTCTCCCAATATTGAGTCACTGTCATGCCACCCTGTACAAGCATCTGGAATTCTGTCATCTTCTTATCAAAATGAGATTGGGGTAACCACCTCTTCCTAAATAGTTGTAGGAACTTATCCCACGTTACCTTTCCATGCATAAACTGCTTATCCGCCCTTTCATTTTCCCACCAAGTAGCAGCCTCACCGGTGAGCTGATATGAACCCCATTCAGCTTTTGTTTCATCTGATAGATTTCGTAGGGCGAAATACCTTTCCATTTCTATAACCCAAGCTTCTGCCCCATCTCCAAAGGTTCTCCCATCAAACTTCGGAGGAGCGACCTTCTTTAGGTCTTTTCCCAGCTCCTCAGCCACCCTATTTAGTTTTTCCTCCTTTCTAGGTGGTTCAATATTAGCTTCCCCTTCAGTTTCCTTTGCGTTTAATCCTTGATGGCCATCTTTCCTTCCTTGTTCTAATTCCTCAATTCTAGCCCCCTGGCTCTGCAGCAAGGCTAAAATCTGATCTAATTTATCATTGGGACCTCCACGAGATCCCCCAATTCGTTGGTACACTCTATTTTCCATTTTAGGTTACCCTGATTAAGACACAACGTCATACGTAGTTAGGCATAGGTCCTAGAGTTGAACCATGCTGCTCTGATACCAAGATGTAACACTCAGAAAATTAAGAGTAATTTTCAAACCCTTTTAACACATCATTAAGGGAAATTAAAAGTGTTCTAAATTTATTCAAACCATTATAAATAAGTTTCCGAAAAGTCAACATTTCTCATAATTCTTCCAAATGAAATAAAGAGAATTTGAGTTGCATTTCATAAAATAATATCATCATTGTAAATGAAACAAAGCATAAGTATTTCAATGATTTTCTCATATACATATATTCCTCTTCACTTGGAGGAATCAATCCTTCTAATAGAACATCTTTTCTACGCTAAGATATAAAACTTTAACTTCTTAAAATCAATGATACATTAAATACTTTCAAATATACTTCCATTTCAAGTTTCAACAAGAATTTCAAAATGTATATACATAAATAACGGGCTTCACAAGCCAAGTCTGAATGATACATAAGTACATCAATAGCAAATAATCTTGGATCCACCAACCGCCGTGACACTTTGGTCTTCTTGCGAGCTGGGGCCAAGAATGTGATTCAGGCGCCTTTTCCGCCCAACCACGAAGTCCATGACTTCCCCGGGTCCCTTCCTAACTCGAAGGAATCCTCGGCCCTGCATAAAGGAGCCTAGCAACCCGAAACGGTAAAACAGGAGGGCACTCTCGGTGCGTGCCTGATGCCTATATGCATTTCTAACATGAAATAAACACATTTCTTGCAACAGGAGGTGGCAGAGACTCAAATAAATTTCTAGGCTTTTAAAATAAACAATCCATCTATTTCAATGGTACAGTGCTTGGCCAAGCAAAATAATAAATGGTAGAATTAGAAAAGGTAATACTACCGTCTCTGTTCGCCCACCTTCGGCACCCTGTCCCGGAAGTTACCATAGTGCAGTTAAATAATACTTAACAGAAACTTAATACATTTTCAAACAGGCTTCCATCATTTAATCAATTAAAAGAAGTGAATTTTTAGTACATTCTTTATATTTCAGTTGTAAGATGCCATTTATCCTTTGGTAAGTGTCCCCTTTTTAATTTGGATAAAGAACATATATATATATATATCTTGATAATTTTCAGTGCACTACTTGATAGTAAGAACAGTGTTTTCAGTTTTCCATATGCATTTCTATTCTTACAAGCTCAAGCTGACTGACAGTTTTAATTCCCTATTTCATTACAGGGTACAGAGTAAAATAATATACTGATACAATGCAATTTTTATTCAAAAATTCTGAGGTTTGGAAGACAATCTTTCATTCACATTTCATGTTGTATTCTTTTTAACATATTCAAGGTACTTTCCAGTCTATATGGTGTCTCAAACACTTCTGTTCTTGTTTTCAGGTTTTAGCAATTCAAAGAACAGAATTCATACTACTTTCTGTTACATGGCTTTTCAAGATTTTTCTGTCCTTGCTTCAGATTTAACAATTCAAAGAACAGAATTCATACTACTTCCTGTTACATGGCTTTTCAAGATTTTTCTGTCCTTGCTTCAGATTCAAGATATTTATAAAACAGAATTCATACTACTTTTCTGGGAAAGAGTTTCCTGTTTCAATTTGTATTTGGCATACAATGCATGGGTATCTATTTATATATATATATATAGGTATACATATATATATGTATGTATGTATGTATGTGCAGTCATTTTGTATATGCATACATATATATATATATATATGTGTGTGTGTGTGTGTAGAAATTCATGTTCAGCTGTATAAAATTCGAAGTAAGAAATTCTGGTTTTCAAATTTGTGAATTTACTGGCCGTGCATAATTAACAGGGTATTTTACATGGTTTCCTTACTGGCATTGAGCGACCAAAAGGGCTCAGGAAAAGCCCTTGCCCCTCCCATGGGGAGGGGGCGGGCTGTGAGGGCTCGTGCCCTCCACAGGCCGCGGCCTGTGGAGGGCGCGAGCCTCCACAGTCCACGTCCTTCCCATGGGGAGGGCAGGGGAATAATCCCCAAAGCAATTCAAACTTCAAGAGAAAAAAAAAGGAAGACAAAGACATTCGCTCAGTATAATCTGCATTCGGGTTTACCTCAAGACATTTTGGTTTTCATTTAGATGACAGAATTTTTAAACAACAGATATGGAGACATGTAATTGCACTTGAGAAAAGAATGCAGACTTGCCACAGAACGAAAACCCTATTTCTGAAGAAGGAAAATATATCTTATAATTGCAACACAGAATAGTGAGCTGTTACCCAGATTTCAAAACGAAATTGGAAAGGAATTCACAGTTGTTTGCACTCTAAAACAGGGAATAATTCAATTCCTTACTGCAGTTCTTAAAAATAAAGATAAAAGAAGGCATAATGAAGAGAACCTGGCAAGATTTGGATCTATTTGCAGATGTTCCACAGTACCTCTTTTTTTAATTTCCTCTGTTCCAGAGCTCTGCGATGTATACAATCCAAGTCTTTTTCTCTTTCTTAAAGCCTCCTCCTCTTTTTCGAGGATCATGCATGCATTTCCAGTTGACAGCAGTTTTTGCAAGGATTGCCACATGCCCAGCAATTTGTTGGTTTTGAGACAGAATTTTCCAGAGCCCAATGCTCTCTCGGGCTGTTCATTCTTAATTCTTTTGGAAGAAAATTGACCATATATCCCAAAACAGATTTATTTATATCCCTTTTATGCAATTATTAAAAAATTCATTTATGCAAAACAGATTTATTTTATGTTTATTCTTTTATTTAATTTGTTTTAATTTTTAAATACATTTCTTTTAATCAAAATATAGATTTAACCCTTTTTGCTCAAATTTATAATGAGAAATAAGGAAATAGAATAAGCCATATAATTTCATGATCTAATTTAACCATATTTCAAATTCGCTATGCTAATCATTTCACGCAATCACATTGTAAAAACGAACATGACCTAATGCAGCTACATGATGTAAGTGGTGTGTGCATAACCGAGAGTTTTCTCCTCTTCTACCCTGTCGAGAAGCTAACCTCCTTTTCCTCAATCACACTCTTGGCCTTCGATCTCCTTGGCCTTCGATCACCTGCCACTCAGATGCACTCAGGCATGCAAAACAAAAGAGTATTAGTAACCATTGTAGGAACAATAATTAACTCAACATTTATATGAATGCATTCATAATTCTTGAAAGAAAACAATTATATTAAAGCATTGCTCTTAACACATATCATACTTCGTATATTAAATCTCATAAGGTCATGATCAAACATTATCTAAATAAGTCATGGTCAAACTAAGTCAAATGGTCAAAATAAGTCACGATCAAAATAAGTCAATGGTCAAAATAAGTCATGATCAAAATATTTCAATGGTTAAAATAAGTCAATGTATGAGACGTGACATCCTTCCCCCCTTGAGAAGAGACATCGTCTCGATGTCTAAAAGCAAATTACATAGCAAAATGGAGATATCAGTACTTCGTAAGTCTCTATAAAAGAAAATATATATATACTAAGGTCTCAAATGAGGAAAAAGTCTGTCTATGTCCTCTGCATTCTCCCAGGTGGCATTATCCACCGAATACTGGTCCCACTGGACCCTGTATTGCATAATGTCTCTACTACGCAACTTAACGTTGCGCTCTTCCAGAATCCTGACGGGTTCCACCTGTATCACCCTTGGGTCCTGGACCTGCAATGCACGCCAATCAAGGATATGAGCAATATCTGGATGGTATTGCTTAAGTACTGAAACATGAAACACATTATGTATCCGGGATAGGGCTGGTGGCAGAGCAAGCCTGTAAGCAACTGGATTCACCACCTCCAAAACATCAAAAGGGCCAACAAATCTAGGAGCCAACTTAGAGTTCTTGCCAAAAGAGATTGAACTCTTATGCGGCCAAACCCTTAAAAAGACCTTATCTCCTACAGAGAATTGTAAAATCAGCATAGATAGTTCATATAGCAGTTGGCCCAGCTGGCATTATTTTTCTAGGAGGGTCCTCATGTTTCTCTTTGGCTGTAGGAAGAACAATGTCCAGCTTTTGTTTCCTAGAGCCTGATGTCCCTTCCTCTGCCGTTTGATTTTTAGTTTTTCCCTTCCTTATTTTTACCTCCTTCTTGTATGCCTTAGTTCAAATTAGGGTTGCAAGTGGAACATCATCATCGGATTCTGAAGAGGAGCTATCATTGTTAGAATGTTCTGCCTTAGAGGAACTTATTTCTATGGTTTACTCAGTTGCAGGAGGGTTTACACTAGGGCCTATACTAGAAGTTGAGGCTCAAGGAGTGGGCTCAACAACACTCATTCTCCTACTAGACCTACGAGGTGGAGGCAAAACCCTAGGTTGCAAATTCTCTGGTCTAATTTGATCAATATTAAAAAATTCTTCCCATGTCATATTAGACACATCATGCAAAGATTTTTCCACCAATAATTTAATCAAACAATGGTAGGAGATAAAATTAGACAAAATTATCCCTAACTTTTTGAGTCTCTGCTGCCGTAATTGAAAGGAGTTGATATAACACATCCGACACGTTCATCCTTCTCCCATGCCTCATATGACTTAGGAGTTTGAAGTGCATAGAATGGAGATTTGACTGTCAGCCCTCACATGTAAGATACTTCATAATGTGGAAAACTACCTGCTTCCATGGCTCAGGCAAAGAGGTTCTCTTTGCACCTTGCTTGTCAACATCCAATGGAGGGTCACCAAGTTCAGTAAATTCAGCCCCAACTAACCTGGCATCTCTGGTAGCAAGGTAATTTTCACCATTAACAGGAAACCCTGTCACCTCTGCAGTTCTCTCTTCTATAGCAATTACCTCCAACCCTTTACCATGGCCTTTCCTTCAGAGAGTGTTTGCACAAATTCAAGCGCAATGTCTTCATCATAGCCATTAAGCTTCAGGAAATAGTCTAACCACCCACAATTTCTGAACTCTTGTTGGGAAGGTGCATCTTACAACATTGAATCGTGAACCATGGGTTAATTTCTGATTAACTTCCCTCCCATTGTTCAACTGTCTACAATTCAAACGGCTACTTTTGCAATTTTCTTCCTGCAATCTCTCTTTGAAAGCCAAATTTTTTCTTTCCTACAATGCTATTGAATTCCAAATGCCAATGTCATATGAATTTACCTCTTAGCAACTTAGGAATTATGACTAAGTCAATTAAGTGGTAAGGAATAATAAATGAAGGAGATTATCAAGAAAAATGGCGACGATTTGGTGTCACTTCACACATGCAAGCCGTCACTTCGCTTTATCATTTGAAGTTAGCTCAATTCAAATTTGCTGACATGGACAAACATGAGTTGACACGTGGACATATGATTCACAATCTCCCCCAACCTAAATTTGAGCATGTGTCCTCAAATGTGGGATGGTAATGACGAGTTGATATGGTAGGGGAGAATTACATGCTATGATGAATATATGCATTAATTAACAATAATTAAATGAATGAACTAAAAGATAATTAAGATGTAACAAATTGATGTGCACGTACTTGAATTCTTGGAATATTTTTTGCAAATAATATGGAGGAAGTACTAGTCACCTTTTAAAATGTTAGTTGAGAAATTATTGGAAGTGGAGATGAAATGAAGTGGAATTGAGTGATGGAAGAGAGAGAAAGGTGGAGATGGATGGGTGGATGAATGAATGAAGAAGTGGAGTGGAATTTCACATGAGTGGTAGTATTTATTATGACAAGTTACGTACCTTAGTTAGCCAAAAGAAGAGACACTAGGTCTGCTTCCTTCGGCTATAGGAAGTTCAGGTGTTGCATGTTGAGTGAATTGCTATAGGAATTCCTTTTTAGAAGTGAACTTGTGATACAACCTAAGGCGATGACCATTGAAAAGTAGCTTAAATCTGATAGGGCCAATGGTAGTGAGTTGAACAACACTGTTGGAGAAGACGTCAGCCACTTCATAAGGTCCTAGCCACCTTGTTTGCAACTTACCAACATTATCTTGGTATCTCGAGTCATAGAGAAGTGCCTGGTCACCTGGCTAGAACTTATTGTCCTTTATGAATTTTTCATGCCACTTTATTCGCCGATTCTACACTATCTCTATGTGATGAAGTGTTGATTTCCTCATTTCATCCAAGGCATTTAGCTGCAGGATCCTATCCTTTTGTGCCTCAGTGATGTCCATTCCAAGATCCAATGCAGTCCTAAGAGTTTTATGTTCAAACTATATAGGCATCATATTTGTCTTCCCATACAACAAATCAAAAGAGGTGAAACTAGCGGTTGTTTTCCAGCTAGTTTTGTAGGCCCAGATAGCTTTTGGTAGCCTATTTTCCCAATATTTTTGATGAACAACCACTATTTTGGTTAGAATGGCCTCAATTTCCCTATTGGTCACCTCTGACTGGCCATTGGCTTGTGGGTGATAGGGAGTAGACTTTCTGTGCTTGATGTTTTATCCATTTACCGGTACTGTAACAATGGTTGATGTGAATTGAGCCCCTTGATCAGTCACAATCTCTCTTGGAGCTCCATAACGGGTGAAAATTTCCTCATAGAGGAATTCTGCAACCTTGTTATCCCTTGCATGCTTCATGGATTTAACTTCAACCCACTTAGTGACATAGTCAATACACACCAAGATGTAGGACTTACCATTTGATGGTGAGTCAATGGGTCCTACAAAATCAAGTCCCCATTTGTAAAATGGTGTGATGACTACTTGTGGAAATAGAGGCATCTCATCAAACTTAGTTGGCTGACCCATTCTCTGGCATCTATCACACTTGCTTGGATATCTACCTGCATCTTTGTAAAATGTGGGCTAATAATATCCAGTATTCAAGATCTTTATTGCTATCCTACTGGTTGCAAAGTGTCCTCCACAAGGTTCATTGTGACATGCATGCAATATGTCATATGTCTCATCTTCTCTCACACATATCCTCATCACATGGTCTGGTCTAGTGTAGAATAGGGTAGCCTACAATCCATGAGAAAGGAAAAGTTTTCTCAATGAGAACCCTTCTCTCTTTTAGAGAGAAATGAGGGGGAACTCTCCCTATGACCAGATAGTTTGCTATGTCTGCATACTAGGGTCTATGCACACTGATGGAGAACAAAGGTTCATCAGGGAAAGAATCATCAATGACCTGATTATCCTCTGATGTAATTAGCCTATCAAGAAAATTTGCTACAACATTTACTTTTCCTGGTTTATCAACAAGGGTGATGTCAAATTCTTGCATCAACAACAACCATCTTGCTAGTCTTCCTGTAATTAAAGGCTTATTCATCATATACTTTATTGATGCATGATTTGTGTGTACAAAGATTTGATATCCAGTGATGTAGTGTCTGAATTTATTGAGAGGATAGATTAATGCCAACATCTCCTTTTTTGTCACTGTGTAATTGAATTCAACTCCTTGCAAGTTTTTACTGACAAAATAGATTGCATGCTCTATTGTTTCCTTATTTTCCCCCAAAATAGCTCCTATAGCATAGTCAGATGCATCTGTATGGATATGAAAAGGGAGTTCCCAATTAGGACCCTTTAGTACAGGAGCATGGGTTAATGCCTCTTTTAACGTAGAGAATGCTTTGTCACAAGCTTTTGTCCACTGGAACTCAACATATTTGGTTAATAAGCCATAAAGTGGTGCTTCCATTTTACTAAAATCCTTGATGAAATTCCTATAATAGCTTGCATGATCCAAGAAACTCCTAACATCTTTTTGTTTTGCAGGAATGGAAAGATTGGAAATCACGTCAATCTTAGCGAGGTCTACTTGAATTCCTTTGTGAGAAATGTAGTGGCCAAGGAAAACTCCTTCCTGCATAATCATGAAGCACTTTTCACTATTTAAGGACATATTATGTTCTTCACATCTTTGTAAAACCTTTTTCAAGTTCCCTAATGCTTCATCAAAATCTGCACCATAAGTGGTGAAATCATCCATGTAGATTTCCATGCATTCATGTAAAATGTCTGAGAAGATGCTAATGACTGCCCTTTGAAAAGTTGCAGGTGCATTGCAAAGACCAAATGGAAGCACTAAATAGGAATAAGTGCCCCAAGGATAGGTAAAAGTTGTCTTCTCTTGGTCCTTAGGTGCAATCTGTATTTGATTATACCCACTAAATCCATCCAAGAAAGAGAAGTACTGCTTTCCTGCAAGTGAATCCAGAACTTGGTATATGAAAGGAAGAGGAAAATAATCCTTCATAGTGGCAGAGTTAAGCTCCCTATAATCAATACAAACTCTCCATTTTCCTCCCTTCTTAGGTACAATCACTAAAGGAGAGACCCACTGGCTGTCTAAAATGGGATAAATAAATCCTGCATTCAATAGCTTTTGTAATTCTCCTTTAACAATCTCCCTTAATGCAGGATTGAATCTCCTTTGTGGTTGTCGTACTAGTGTGATATTATTTGATGTAGATACTATGTGTGAAGAGTTTAGGATCCAATCCTTTCATGTCATGGTAATCCCATGCAAATGCAGACTTATGCTTTTGTAACAAGTCTGTCAGGACCAATTGCTGCTCCTGAGTAAGCTTGTTATTGATGTTCAAATACCCCCCTTTTGAGACCTGCACTTGTGTGGTTAACTCTACCATAGCCATTTCACTAATGCTTGAAATTTTGAGCTCATGTGGTAGCAATGTGTGAGACATATCCGTTGCTGTAGGAAGTTTAGCTGCAGGAGCATGCAGAAGTGTCTGCAATGGTTCAACAGAACCAGACTCAGAATCAGGTAATTCTTCATGTGTTTCATAGCTGTTTTGAATTATATTGGATAATATATATGCCATCCTCTTGTTGTAGCTACAGGAAATGACTTCTACCTATCATCATGAGTTTTTCCACTGAATTGATTTCCTCAGCTTCTTCACCAACATGCAACTAGACAAGGTTATCCATGTCATGAGATGGCTAAGTAGGAGGATAAAGGGAAAGCTTCTTGGTACTTCTACCATTAGAAATAGTCATGTTCCTAGCCCGACATCCAATGTAGGCATTTTTTGTGGCCAACCATGGCCTTCCGAAAATGATGGGATACCCTCCTAATGAACCTTTAGGGGAAAGGATCATGAAATCTGCTGGATATTCCCAAGAATCTAGTACGACAACAAGGTCTTCTACTACACCATCAGGTTTGACAGTGGAACTCTCAACAAGCTACAGGACAATAAGAGTAGGCCACAAATTTATAATTTTCAGTTGCTGTAGGATATCCCGAGTCATCACATTAATAGCTGCCCCCAAATCTACTAGAGAATTCTTTATTTGGATCCCATTTATGATGACTTCAACTACAGGACTGCCTAGGTCATTGTACTTAGGAATAGTCACTTTCCCAAGCATAATATCTGCCAACTGTCCTACCACATGGACAGTAGTGGGGTCTTTCTTTTTCCTACCAAGCTTTTTGAGGCATGCTTCCTTGATTTCCTTGCTATATATAGGAACATATTTTATGGCCTAGAATAAAGGTATCTTAACACATAAGTGTTTTAACTAATCTAGAATATCAAAAGTTGTTTCTTCCTTTGGTTTGACAACTTCTAACCTTTGAGGGAATGGTAGTTTTGGATCAGATTGCAGAACTGGTTTAGGATTGGCATACACACTTGGTTGAGAAGGTGTTTTAGATGGATTTTGGGACTCTTCTTCCACAAGAAGCTTGATGATGATAGGGGTGGAAGGAGACTGCAAAGTGGTTCCTGAACGTAGATGAATATCACTTACATTCACAACATAAGCAAGAAATTGATTAGGATCTAAAGAATAGACTGGTTGCTGTTGTGGTTTGTTATTTGGGTTAGGTGTGGGTTGAGCTGGTAATTGAGTAGGTCTAGGTGTGCTAGAGCTTGAGTTAGGAGGAGGCATTATGGAAGGCTGCTGAGACTGTGGAGGTGGTTGCATGTAACTAGTTACCTGGTTTTTCCATTACTGTCCTCCCCTCCATTGGGATGTTGATTGCCAGTTTCCTTGAGGCTACTGCCAATTCCCCTAATTTTTCTGCCATTGAGGGGGGTTGCTTTGGTAATTAGGCCAAGCATATTGAGGGTTATTCCAAGGTTGAGGTGGATAACCTCCAAAATTGGATGGATATGGGGGCTGCCATTGACTACTAGATGCATAAGAATTCATGGAAGGTCCATTAAAAGATAATGGGTTTGGTGGCATACCTTGTCTTGGAGCCCATGGTCTTCTTTGTGCAACATAGAAGACTTGCTCATCATATCCCTCAATTGGTCGGGACTCAGGTGGAATGTGTTTATTGTCAATGTTGGCTATCATTTTACATCTACAGTCCCTCTTATTTTTCCAACAATGAGGGAAATATTTTGCCAACATTGCCTTTGCCTCTCATGTTTCTTCTTTGCTTGAAGAGTATCAAGCTGAGTGACCATATTGTTGATAATGTATTGCTTGAAATTTGACAACAAATGAGTAATCTCCATCCTTGAGACTCCATTGGTAGAGGATTTACCCATGGAAGATTTGTATCCTCTTCCCTTCTTGAGAGCTGCCCTGGAGTAGTTTTGACATATCTTCTTAATATCATCCTGAGGAACTTGGGTGATATCTCCTCATCCTATCAATTCAAGAGCATCAGTACAACTTTCATTGGTCCCTCTTGGGAAGAGCAACTTCTGAGAGTCTTCATTGAGTGCATGGTGTGGAGACTTATATAGGAAAAATAGGAATCATGCCACATAGTCCTCTGAACTCTCATCCTCCTTTTGCTGCATTATGAAGATATCACTCATATCATGAGTTTTGTAGTACTCCTTATACTTCTCAAGAAACTTAAACTTCATATCAACCCAAGTATTAATAGTATTCCTACCTAAGCTCTCATGAACCATCTTAATGCAACATCCTTCAAGGTGGTAGGAAACAACTTAAGCCTATGAGCATTAGTAGTATAATCATAGCTTCTATAGAGGATATCAAATTCAAACAAGAAGGTGTCTGGATCCTCTGTTACTAGCCCATAAAAATTAGGGAGAACTAAAGCAGGGATATTCTTGAGATTGTCAATTTCATTTTGGTCAGTGATAGGGAATGGAAAAGTTTGATGGTTTGCTCTATTTCTATCACCCATTGGTCCTTGAGGGATTATCAAAGCAAAAGGATTATTAGGCTAGTTTTGGTCAGCTTGTTGTTTAGAGGAGGTTTCAAAATTAGTCAAGTCAACATGTTCATCAACAAAATGGTTTTCTACTTCTTCTTCTTATGGAAAATTATGATACTCAACTAGTTGATTATAGGGATTAGGGTTATTAGGAAGAAATATCCCATAAGCATCTCTTCTCCTACCCCTATGCATGCAGTATTACTCAGTGTCAACCAACTCACACAAAGAATTTGGGTGAAAGAATGGTGGGTCATTACTTGTTCTAATGAGAGGTATAGTGAAAGAAAATATTTAGAGCTACTAAAAATAGGAAAAAGCTAGAAATTACTCTAAGGAACTTCCTAGTTTGACACCATCCCCGATAATGACACCAAAAATGTTGGCCTCCTACAGTGATCTAACAATTAATCCCTTAAAGTTGTGATTCAGAGATTGAACATCTAATTTGAATAACCATCTTAATCATCATGAAGGTGCATTTAATTATCAACCCAGGGACATAGACTTGAAATGGGACATCACAGTATGTGCACTAGGAATCTATAGTGGCCATATTCATTCTACAACTAGAAAAGACATGATGCTGAAAGTAAATTACTTAGAAGGAAATAACATAAGTGCTGAACATCAACCATCAACTATACTAAACTGAAATGCATGACATAAATGGAAATCTGGGCATATGGCCAAGAAACTACTCTGTCTGCTTTGGCTCTAGGAACAATCACATAATGGAATTCTAGTGGCTGCAGGAATAAATAGTTGCTAGATTTGAAACAGTTACTGAATAGAAAAGTAACAACTAAGTTAAAAGGATGGAATGCTCACCAAGTGGTCCCACTTGGGTGAGTATCCCTTAAAACTAACTCGGATGCAACAAACTTGAAACTTCATTTTATTCATTGAAGGTAAGATTACAATAGAGCAACATGATAACCGTATTATTAAAAACTAAGTATGCGAGTACAATATTAGATCAATCAAAATTTTTATAAGGGATGTTTGAGTCTTATTTATAGAAAGAAAAAATACTATCTACCTAGCAAGGTGGTCAACTCCAACAGATTAGGAGGACATCACTTTAGGGAAAGCATAGTAAGTGGAGAGGAAGTTGTGCATGTGTGGAATTTGGTCAAAACAGTTTGCCTCAACGCAGATCTAGCACAATAGAACCTCCTATATTCGCTCAACAATCGATTGTGATCAATTACAAGGTGGTTACAATTTTTAATTGAATGAGGAGTTTCCATCCATTGAGAGTCTTCCCTCCATTGACCTTTGAACGACCACCTTTTTGCACTTGATCGAATGAGCAACTAGCGGAATCTTCCTCAAATTTGTAGTCTCAAATTATATCTATATAACAACATTAGTGCACACAACAATTGCATATCCATAACTATCTTAAAGAAACATTCATTGATCGACATGTAAAATCAACATAGATAGTTCATATAGCATGTCAATGTCATTTAAAAGGTCATATAGATAACTTATGCCCAATGTCTAAGGTTTGAGGAAATAACATGAAAATGTTAATAACCCAGTATCAAAGTCTATGACAACATCAAAAAATTGACAATAAACTCCTATCAAAATTGAGCCATAAATCAGAATCATCAAGCTCCTTATGACACCAAAAACTATTTCAAAAGACCATCCATCTTCTAATCAAAGATTATCCATGGATTACTACATACTATAACAACAAATTAGAACTAGAATCTTGAAACATAGAAGATAGAACACATTGTTTAACTGCTTAAATCTCCCATTGAAAGTAATACTGAGTTATACATGGCATCATGACCATTATCATTGCCAAAACACTACTTAAAAATGAAAAAAGCTTCTCATGCACTATAGGCAACTGTTATAGGTTCAACTGAACAACTATATCAAGTACTCCCAATAACCATCTCTCATTGAAAGAAGCATACAAATGTAATAATGGTGACCAAGAATATGGCCTACCAAAAAAAATCCACATTACACAATTTTACAAGATCTACACATATGCAACATCTCAAAGGAGAAATACATAACTAGTTCTCCACTCTCAAATAACTAAGAAATAGATTCAACCCCACATTAGTATCATGAAGAACATACATAATTAGGTATAACATGTTGATTTCGAAGACTCAAACACCAAGACCATTGGGTGTGCGCAAGAAGTTGAGTCCACTTTTTGGCCATTTAGTGGAAGTGTTTTCAATATTTTTTAGAATTTGACACATTTGATCTTTACGCTTTTCATTTTTTTTATAATTTTTTTATTGATTTTCTTTTTGTTAATTTTTTATCGGCCATATTTGGTGTTTTGAAAAATCGTCATGTACATCACACATAAGATGACCTAAACATCATTTTTCATTTTTATTTTTTTTAAATGGAAAAGAATTGTTTGAAGTATGCTTTCGTACAGTTTGTTTTTCAAAAAATTGTGTTAATAAAAAAGATTAAAATACTAAAAACCTTGATAATTCAAGTTTATGGACCTATTTTTTTTGATCGGTTAAACATTTATTTATTATATTAATATTATCAAAAAATAGTAACATTACAAATTGAGTGCGACATGGGCATACAAATATGCATCTGCAATAGGAAACTACCCATGTGCCAAACAAAAGCCGTCCCAACTACACCAAAATGATGGTAAACATAGCTGGACGTGCACTACATACTTCAAACTACTAATACTTAGAGAACATCAGATTACAAAACACATATCAACAATAAATTAAGAGCCTAGGACCATATACACATCACTGCTGAGATGTCGAAGTTGAGCTGCCTTCCCACTTTTGCTTACTGAGCCATAAGTCATCCTTCCTGAATAACAACTTCATCTTGGCCTCAACTAGATCGCGTACAATAGCAAGGAGTAATGGCGATGTTGAAGTACATATTCACCTCGCAAAAAAATTAGCTTAACTTTTCTCCAACTCTTCCAACAAGTACGGGGATGGGTTTGAGGTCAAATCCTCCCATTTTTCCTCATTTTCTCCCAATTCCAATTTGAAATTGAGATTAGCCATATTGTCTACTAAGGTATTTCCTTCCCTTTTAATATGGGATGTTATGGACTTGTTTCATTAGAAATTAATTGAAAAATAAAAAATTTAATCCAATTGTAAAAAAATTACACATTTGGAATCTACACTATCTCATTTATAATGGGTTTTAATTTCATCAAAAAATTCTACAAAAAAAGTCTATAGACATATGCCCAAAGTCACTATTTTCTTGTGACATTGCTGAGACCTTCAACCTGCAGGTCAAATCAGGTCTAGGGCCTAGGTTTGGGTCCCCAAGCCTTTTCCTGAATTGAAAAAAAAGCAAAAACCCTACCAAAAATTAAAATTTTTAAAAATGGGATCTGTTCTAAAACAAGATCCCATTACATAAAAATATAAATTTTTTATACTTAAATGAAATGAGATCCCATTTTGAAAATGGGATCCCATTCTATAAAATAGGGTCCTGTTTCTTAAAAGTATAATTTTTTTTTTATGAAACGGCCGTTAAAAAATGGGATCCTATTTTTTAACGGCCCATTTTAAAACGGGATCCCATTCTTGTTTTTTAAAAAACAAGATCCTGTTTTCGGCTCGGGACCCCAAACCTAAATGGGATCCCATTTTCTTGAAGTTGATTTCGGGTTTTTGTCTAAGGCAAAAACTTCCACTTTTCGTGGACTCATCTTCTTGCATTTACCCCATTGTTAGATCTAATTTGCTAGATAAACCCACATAAAAGTAACCATAGATCAATAAGAACCCTCCAACCAACCATGCAAACCTGTAACTATCTTCATCTAGAACACCTTGAATACAGTCTCATCATAGATCTATATATCACATATTTTACTTAACATGTAAAATATGCAAAAGCATCTCTGTAAATTTGAAATCTATTTAAACATCCAAACATTCACATAAAACATATCATTTGAATAATGGAATAAGCACAAATCTACAAACCCACAATTGAAAATAAGAGTAAAATACAACTCAATAGGAAAACAAAGTTGTCCAAGAGATTATAACATATGAAACATATCAAGTCCACAACTCACAAAGAGGTTAGTGGCTTATCTTTTAGTGCTTTCATGTAATCGAGGGCTAAAAGCATGAAGCCAACACAAGCACCCCATTGTGTCATCCAAATTGAGGGTGTTTCTCCATGTGACCAAGATGTCTCTACCCATCCAACATGAACACCTTCACATTGCATATGACCATAACGTAAAGGGAAAAAACCACAAAACAAGAGGATAAACCCATATTGTCAAAAAAGAGCACCAAGTTACCATAACATAATTGAATCCATAAAGATCCATAATCATGAACTTACAATAGCCAACATAGATCACATTGACAATATCCATGGCTTCCAATCTCATAAATCTGTAATTTTTTTTTAACTCAAGAACATTCATCTGTAATTTTTATTTTTTTTAAGTCAAGAACATTCATTGCAGCCCCACAAGCCTTTGAACAACCTACAATTCCTTCTAACAAATTACCACAAGCTTTCCAAGTTAAGAAATAAAAAAGAATGAATACCTAGAACGAAATTCACCTTAAGCTCTAATACCAAATGATGAGAAACAAATACATTCTTATAAAAATTGTTGAAAAATTTAATCTCCATTGAAATATGACTTCAATGGATGAGATATAAGGCTTGGACTACAACATGAAAATCCGAGACTTATATGCTGTAGACACTTAAAAATGTCCTGAATGATATACACACTTGAATCTGATATATTAACATCGCTTCATCCTAAAATCCATCTTTTTTTTTGCTTGTTTAATTAAATAAGCCTAACTATTTAATTAAATGCCTCATTTTCACCTATTAATCTAATTGACTTAATTGGGTTAATTCACCCCCTCTCACACTGACATTTCATCCAGTTTAATTAATTAATGCAAATTATTTAATTTGATTCCTAAGTCCTCTTATTTAATTAAATAACCTAAACTAATTAACTAAATATCATATTTGCATCCCCTTTTCATTAAATAAATCAACAATTTAATGAATATCCTCACATTCCTCATCTTGCACATTCAAATTTAGTTTTAGTTAACTAAATTGCTAATTTCCCTCTCATCCACTTGCCTAGGGAATATTCTCCTATTTTCCTCCAAAAAAAGGTAATGATTATTCCAAACAAACTTTGAAACAACTTTTTAAAGTTGTTGCAAAGTGTGTTTGTTTGCATGATTGTGAGCCCTTGATCTTTTCTTGATAGATGTGATCTTTGATTCTCATCCATTGATGAGAATTCTTGATCCATGTTTCATCCTCCTTTCATTTCTGACCATTGATAGATTAAATCAATCTCATCCATTTCTTTTTCATTTGTTCTCCAATAAATCAATTATTTAATGAATATCATATAATTCCCCTAATTTTCATAATTGAAACTTTGTTTTAATTATCAAATTACTAATTAAATCTAATTCTCCCACTTGCAAGGGAATATTCCTCCTTTGCACATTCCTCCAAAAGGAATATTTCCATGGAATATTCCTTCCCCTTTGCACAATTTAATTTAATTTTAATTAACTAGAAATATCTAGTTTTCCTAACCCATGATAATATTTTTGAGAATATTCACTTTCTTCACTCATTTGAAAAAAAAGGAATAATCCTCCTTACAACAAACTTTCAACAAGACTTCTTTTTTTTGATAGATTAATAACTAGTAAGGCCATCACCTTATATATTAATTGCCAAAAAAGGATTTATATCATGGGCTTGCAAAACTATATCTTCTTCAACAGTACTTGCATACCAGGAGCTCTACTATACTGCTCCTATCCTATCCGCTAACATATATACTAATTACTACTAACTTCCATTTATCTTTGACTACTTGGACCTTCTTCCCTTCGACTTCCAAGGCCCACACAATGCAGTGAATAGAGGGCTATTAACATCATAATTAGAACCCTGTGCAACAACTTCCCTTCGCATTTGTTTGGCATGTGCTGCATGCTTCTGGACTGGGCATTCTAGTTTGCACTTTTTGTGAGCTAGGCCCTTTGCTATTTCCTCCACGTACCAACCATCCTCCTCAACCTAGTCTTCCCCAGATTTGGGGAGAGATGGGAAAACAGGGCCGTTGAGCTCCTCATCATCAGTGTCCACATTGAAGCCTTCCCTTGCCAGGTAGATACCCAACTCCTCTTTTGACATTGGTTCCATGAGCCCTGCCGCCATCAGGAGGAATTGCAGGTTCTTGTTGATGTCTTCTCCTCGCTCAGCTAGGGTGTCAGGTTCCGCCGTACTTAGAATAGGGAACTTTGGTACAGGCCTTCCACCACTCCGCTTTATCATGTAATAGTGCTGCAACATTGGTATTTGACCGTGTTCATCGATATTGTCTAGAACGGAAACAATTTCCCCCAAGTAGGCATGCTTGAAGACGTGCTGGAAAAGATTTTTCACCCTAGCCTTCGGTAGTCCCCGGTGGGTAGCAATTTCCAGGAACATTTCCGTTATATCCGTGTTGAGGTGGTGTTTGTGGTACGACCAGATGAACTCGCGTCCCAGAACCGCTTTCACTGCATGAGTTACATACTGGTCCTTCATTGTGAGGATACCCCGAAGCCTTATGTCCATGAACTCTCACTGAAAAGGGACCATATTGGTTGTAGTTTCTAGACACACTGGGGAATCCATAGCTTCTGCCTGCCTTCTTTCCAAGCTCTCTGAGTGTTTTACTAGTGATGAATTTACTTCACTTCTTATAGCCAAATGTTGTCATTTACCAGCCTGTTTCTGGGAGTCCGAGAGGCATAAGGGTATGCCATGTCATTGTCCTACGTTCACGAAGCCACCCACCTAATGTGACTATAATATGCCTTGAGGATCTTTGCCATAATTTGAAGGGATGTTATTGCAGCCGGTTCAGACGGTTAGCTGCCACATCAATTGTTGGATACACCACCTTGTTTTTACATTATTAGAGAAGACCCTTCCCACGTATAATCTTAGTTGTCTCCTGCTAAACCATCCTGCATCTCCGAGGTCACATGCTTAGCCAGAGTGTCAGCCACGGTATTTCCTTCTCGATATATGTGGCTAACATGAAATTCTTCAAATGATGTTATCAATGTCTGAATTGGGTTTAGTCATCTTCGTAGTAGCCAATTTGGGGTAAAATTGCTTCTTATGGAATTCACTATAATTAGCGAATCGCCCTCGAGATGAAATTTTGAAGCTCCAAGCTTTTTTCCTAGTTCGATGCCACACAGTGCTACTCTAATTTCTGCCAGATTGTTTGATGCTTAACCTATATTTTTTGCCTCTTGAGCTAGCACCTTTCCCTCACAATCTCGAGCCATGCAACTAATACCAGCTGCTCTTGGGTTACCCATGGAGGCACCATCAAAGTTTATTTTTATCCACTCGAGTTGCAGATGTTGCTAGACTATACCTTGCCTGATTTCTGGCTTCTGAGGGACCTTTAGATTATTTGAAACATAAGGGATATGAAGTCCATAGAATTTGTTTGAGAGGTTAATGTCCTTACTAGAGAAGACATTCTTGGGGAAGGGAATTTTTTTTGCAGCGGTGTTTGTTAGTTCTATGATTGCCTTAGTAATTCTTCCAACTAAAAGTTCTCTTCCCAGTGCTTGCTCTTGGAATATCCGTCTATTTCATTCCTTCCATAATTCCCAACAAATTGTAGAAGGAATTATTTGCCATATATTGTTGAAGATACCTTTATGTAGCTTTGATGGCCATGCCACTAGCGAATCCCATAGATTTGAAGCAAAGGGGGTGGGGAAGGCTATTATTCAGACGATGTGTTTCCAGTAGTATTTCGCATAGGGGCAGGAGAGCAAGAGGTGGGATGTGGATTCTGCCTACTGTTTACATAGTACACACCTGCTGGGTCCTCTGAAACCTAACTTGGAGATTCTGTCTTGAGTAAGAATCCTTCCTTGAGATGCTAACCATAAGAAAACACCCACTTTTGGCAAGACATCTCCTCCCCAGCATAAAGAGGTAGGCCATGTTTTCCTTGGCATACTATTTTCCTTGAGTTTGTAGCCCAATTTTACTTTATACTCCCCATCTGCAGAGGCACTCCACCTTAGCACATCTTCCCCATCACTGGCCGAGAAGGATCTTACTTCCATTATCCTTTTTAGAGCATTTTTCTGAGCTTCAGGGGCATTGAGTGAATCTAAATTTCTCCATTTCCATTTCTTAACTCCGTCTTCCCATATGTACCCTCCATAATTGATTATCTTTTGACCCCACGCTCTGGTAGTTTCTTCCTTGATAACCTCTAGGCCCTACATATTGTTTAGTTTGGCGAGGCCGTTCCATGAATCTTCCCAAAATGATGTCTATCGACCATCATGTATTTCCCATGTAACATGTTTGTAAATTATGTCTTTGCAGTCACAAATAAAATTCCAGATAGCCGACCCTCTTGGAGGGTTGAGAGCTCTGATTATGCTTATAGGCTCATCTAAATCTAGATATTTCCTTCTCAGGATTCTGACCCATTTTTGGTTGCTTGTGTACATTTGCAGACTAATTTAGCCCCCATAGCCATGTTCATTAATTTCAATTGCCTAATTCCTGCACCACCCAAGGCCTGAGGTTTGCAGACCTTATCCCAAGCTAGAAGGGGAATTTTGTTTAGGTCATCCAGGACATTCCAAAAGAACTTCCTCATTATTTGGTTTAGTTCGTCAATTATCCCTTCCGATATTTTTAGACAAGACATTGAATAGATGGGGATTGCTGCTAAAACTGTTTTAACCATGATGAGCCTCCCGACTGAAGATAACCATTTGCCTTTCCATAATTCCATTTTGGTTTTACAATTTTTTACTACTCTATCCCAGAAGGAGAGTCAATTAGAACCGGTAAAAAGAGGCATACCTAGAAATCTTCCTGGAAGACTGGCTGGTTTGATTCCCAAGATTTTTGCAAGGTCGCATTTGAGGCTAGGCTGGGTGTTAAGAAAAAAAACTTCAGTTTTCCTCCAATTAATGGCTTGACCAGAAGCTTTGCTATACTTGGTCAATATTCCTTTAATCATTTTTGCCTCTGTTCTTGTGGCTAGTCCAAAGAGGATGGTATCATCCACAAATTGTTGATGGGTACTTGCTCCTACTCCTGGGGTGGACTCGATACCTTTCCACAAACCTTCTTCTCTGGCCTGGCTTATTTTCCTACCCAAGGCTTCAACCATAATTATAAAGAGAAATGGGGAGAGCGGATCTCCTTGTCTTAACCCCCGGGTAGATTCTATAAATCCTTGAGCTACACCATTTATTAGTATTGAGAATCTCGACCCAAATATATAGTGTTTGATCCAGCTTACTATTTCCTTTTCAAAGCAAAATCCATCCAACACATCAAGCAAGAATTGCTTATCCACCCAGTCATAGGCCTTTAATATATCCAATTTCAGGATCATACTTGGCAATCTTACCTTTCTTGTTGAATGCAGGGTTTCATGAGTCACGATTATCCCTTCCACAATTGACCTGCCCGGTATGAATCCACTCTGTTCTTTTGAGATGATTTTATTTATAACCGATTTGAGTCTATTGGATATAATTTTTGAGATTATTTTGTATATAGTGTTGCACAAGGAAATAGGTTTGTACTCCCCCAAGCTGCTTGCCTCCTTTTTTGGAATAAATGCAATGAATGTGTGGTTGATTACACCTAACATTAATTTTTTCCTCCTTGACTTGTCTGCTGCCTTGACAAGATCTTCCTTAATTATTTCCTAGTAAGAGTGAAAAAAAGAGGCTGGGAAACCATCCGGACCTGGGGACTTGTCTGCTCCTAGTTGGAAAGTTTCCTTCTTAGTTTCTTCCATACTTATGGGTTTTGAGAGTTTTGAATTTTCATTATTTGAGATCAATTTCGGAATACATATGATGAATTCCTATCTTGCTCCAGAATCCATTTGATCTTCTTTTTTAAAGAGTGCTTCGAAGAACCCCACGATTTCCTGATTCATTTTATGATCTGTTTTAGCAATGGACCCATCATTTCGCACCAAATTTGATATTTTGTTCACAGTTCTTTTAGCCAAGGTTGACTTATGAAAGAATTTAGTATTTCTATCTCCTTCATGAAGCCATTGCTCCCGTGATTTTTGTTTCTAGTGGCATTCTAGCCTTGCTAGAGATTCAGATTGAGCTTCCAAGATTACCTTTTCTTTCTTGAACTCCTCTTGCCCCATACCATCCTTGATTATTTTTTTATTTAAGATTTTTAGCTCACTTTCTATCTTATCACTTTCTTTGAATATATTTTTAAAATGTTCCTTATTCCAAATTCTCAATTTTGTTTTGATATGTGCTAGCTTCCTTTGGAAGGAAAACAGGTGAGAGTGGTTGCCTATCCATACCTCTTTCCACCAAATCGCTATCTAATCATAAAGGCTTGGGTCTCTCATCCACATTTTTTTGAACCTAAAGGGAAAACCCCCTTTAAGCTTATCTAGCTGCAGGGTCAATTGAATTGGAAAGTGGTCCGATCCACTCCATGGAAGAATTGAAGCCTCCAACATTTGATTCAATTCCCCCATTATTAAGAACCTATCCAATTTTTCTGCTATCCCAGATAAACCCACTCTTCTATTGGTCCAAGTAAAAATTCCATTTTTAGTGTTTATCTCTCTCAACATATTTTGATCAACAAAATCCTGAAAGTCTAATTGTGATCTTATCAGGGTTTGTATCCACCCCGCTTCTCTGAGTTGTTTAGGGTAGCATTGAAATCCCCCCCAATTATTTCCTTTACTTCTCTTGTCTGGTTTAGGAAAGTGGAGATTTCCGCCCATAGAGTCCTTTTTTCTGTTGGAGCCATCGGGCCAAAAACATTGATCAAGTTGAATTCTTCATCATTCTGGTAATGGCAGACTGAGACCACCGTCCAATTTTGTTTGTCCACCAGTGATTTGTAGCTTACAAAATTAGGGTTCCAGAATACCCCAAGTCCCCCTAACGCCCTAATTGCTTCTCTACACATTCCTTCCCAACCTTTCCACCAGTTCAATTTCCTTTCCTGTTCTTCTTTACTCCATTTTGTTTCCTGCATAATTAGAATGTCTGGCTTATCATTGTCTATTTGATGCCTAAAGTGGCACCATTTGCTAGGGGTGTTTAAGCCCCTAGTGTTCTAGCTTAGGACCATCATGGCTCTCCAGGAAGGGGGAGCCCCTTCCCATTTCTAAGGATTGTTTGTCCCTTGGTAGTCCCTGCTATTTTTAGTTTCTCCTTATTTGGCTTCTGACTTTTTTGACTGTTTGTTTTAATTCGTGGAGTTTTTCTTGTCAAAGGTGTTTGCTCAATACCCCTTTCTGCCATTATCCCTTCTTGATATTCTTCAAAGCTATCATCGCCGTCTGATTCTGAGTTCATACTCCCTATTTCCAGATTATCCTCTCCTTCGACCTCTTGGAACTTCTTATTGCCTAAATAATTTTCGCCTTCCAACTCCCATGACACTGGTTTCTGTGTTGTTTCTATACTATTTTCCTAATTAATGTCAATGAGATGTGGTTGCTCTTCCCCCTGGGATCCTAATTCTGAGCTGGGTCCACACTTATCCTGTATTAACCCCCAAGTAGGTTGGTTTAGCTCCTGGCTTATATTCAGGATTGTTTTCCACCCAGGCTCATTCACCATTTGATCTAAATACATTGAATCCACTAATTCTTTTTCACTAAAAACCGAAGCTATTCTGGTCATTATTTCTTTTCTACTTTTGTCCAATTTTATTTTTTGTATCGGAGTACATATGCTGTTGATTTCCCATTTTTCTGGGCTGGCAACCTTATCTTGCTCGAACACTTTAGAGTTAAGGCATTCATACAGATTTTCCTCCCTGCACACCTCTTGATACCACAGGCCTATGTTAGATAGGAGCTTGATCACTCCAGGCATTTCCACCTCCTGAGTAATTTTAACACAAATCTAGAAATAAGGCCCTTTCTTATTATCCATCTGAGTGTTGTCAAGACTATGGAATTTCCCAAGTAGATTGCCAATTCCTTCTAATGTTTTTTTGACCAATTTTTCGATGGAAGGTTATATAGCTTGATCCAAACAACACTTTCCCCCACCCTTCTTTCCTTGGGTTGAAATTTGGCTTCCAATTTACTAGGTGGATTTGGTTTCCTTCTAAGAAATAGGGTCTAGATTCAGAAGCCTTATTCTTTTTTTCCTGGCTATGAAACTTAACAAAAAACTAGTTAAATCCCATGGTGTCTTCTGAAGCCTCTTCCCCCCAAATTTCCTTACTCCATTCATTCATATCATCCCAACTTTTCTGACCTACTCCCCCCCATTTTTCCAGTAATCCAGTATTTCTTAAATTTTCACGCGTAATGTTAACTACTTCATTGTTTGTATTAAAAATCAGCATGGAGATAGGTGTGAAATTACCTTTAATTGTCGATCCCCTATGCTCATTGTCTTTCTGTGTTGCGTCTTTGGGCGGGAGGGTTTTGATCGGGTCCGTTCAACGCCAATTATTGTTCAGATCTCTTTTTACTCCTTCCTTTTCCTTGAACCACCCTCTCGATTTTGAATCATTCCTCCTCCTGCCTGTATTGTATTCCGGATTCCTTCCTTGCATATATCTATTAGGTCTTACCCATGGTGTTCCTTGACCTAACCTGGCATTGTTCCTCCTATGCCTATGATTCATGGCCGCATGCTCCTGTTGTTGGTAATAGGGATGACATTTATCCACCCATTCTCCATTATCCATCACCCATTGAGGTCTATGATTTTCCAAGTCCAGGTATCCGTTGGAATTTCTGTACACTGACCAACCCTTGTTTATTTTCTCTCTGAATGCGTCGAAGGGTATTATCCTATTCATTTCTTCGCTCCATCTTTCCTTGTTATTTCCTCCCTTGATCGGTGATGTCTCCAACTGCTGGCCCCTGATTGTCTCTGGTGTGTCATGAAGTTGCTTTCTCTCTTGTCTCGGCTCCTGGTTCCCACCATCCTGACCTTTCTCCTTCGCTGATTCGTAGTTTTTCACTCTCCCTATCACACCCTCTTTCGTAGCCTCGCTGGCTTTTTTCGGTTCTCCCATATTTTCTTTTACTATTAGGGGAGATCTTTCAACAAGACTTGTGCAAGTTTTGAAAGTGTGTTTGTTTGGAAGAATATGAACCCTTGATTGTTTTCTTGATCCATATGATCATTGATTCTCATCCATTGATGAGAATCCTTGATCCGTGTTTCATCTTTCCTCCAATTTTGACCATTGATTAACTTTTTTAATATTAACCCTTCATTTCTCATTTGCCCTCCTATAAATAGGTCACTATTTGGAGACAAATGGATCCATCTTTTAAGAGCAAACTTATGCTGTTAAAATCACTTTCACTTGCATTCATATTTAGCACTTATTTAACATCCTTTTAGCTTAATTTACTTGCATCATTAGCTTAAAGCATCCATTAATGGCTTCCATGATAACATAGGTGCATACATTTAGCATATTTTGTAATTAGGATTTTAATATTTTGAAGCTTTCATACATTTAGAGTAGATTTTCATACACCCATATTGATCATCTTAGCATTCATCATGTTAATTTAGCATTTAAATCATGTTTTTATCACACATCTTTCATCAGTTTCGTCAATTCTCTTCAATAGAATCGATTGAAACAAGATCATTATCCAAGGGATTGGGAAAGGGTCGCCATTCCACATCAATGTGACACCACTTCCCCAATAGGATAAGTTTCAATGGATTAGAATAGGTGTTTTTGAAGCTTTCATGATTTAATATGTTATTTTTAATGAATTCTTAGTTTATTTTATATTGGATGGTCTCTTATTGAGACTGATATATAGTGGATTAAATATGCCTCAAATTCATATGGATTCGGTGTATTTAACTTATACTATGTCATTGGTCACATTTTTTCGCTAGAAGGAGGGATTGAACTAATCATTCTGACAAATTTCTCTTTATATTTTTATTTTCCTTGTGTTTGCAATGACAATGACACTTTTGGAGGCTAGCAGGTTTTACAGATTTGAGTAATAAAATTTGAAGTGAAGGAGCATATTACCATTTGAATATAATTGTAACAAGTGTTTTGAAACTTATGGGGAAATTATAACCCATTTATGATGCTTTTATTTCATGTTTTAGGACCAAACTAGATTTCTTTTTGGGATTTAAAATGAACGTTTAAATTAGTTAAAATTGAATCTTCACATCATTATGCTTATTGGTTTAACACAACTTCCACACTTCAAATTGGTGCTTAAAATTGACTCATTTTTCTATGATGGATTAAAATCAACATGTGTTTGACTTGCTTAAGTATGCTTGTTGTGCGTATCTAATCCCCTTGTGCTTCGTGCGATCTTGAGTGAAGAGAAACACTAAGTATACCTTTTCTTCTTGGAAGTGATTATCCTCTCCCTTTGCACCTATTAGCAATCTTGGGTAATGAATTTTTTTTTATGTTTCAGACATGTGTTACCTTTAGAGGGTCTGCCTCCCAACTTGTGAGAGGGAATGATCCAAACGATGCATTCATTTTGGTCCACTATATAAATAATCGATTGTGACTAAAGTCATTAACTGGCTGGTTGTGGTTGTCCCATACTGACAAATGTCTCCCTTAGTATCCTTGTGATGCATTAAAACCCTTAGATATTTCTAAGGGTTGGGAGGCCTCTTAATTGAGTGAATCACCATGTGTATGGCACCAGTTTATCTCAAATATGGTCATTAACATCCTTGTTTGTAGTGGCTAACTGAGTCCAATTCCAAAACATATTTTAAGGTAGTGCATTGGAGTAGCACTGCTCCAAGAAGTTACTTAACATGTCCGATTTTTGATTGAGGCAATAAAGAAAATGGGGAAGGGACTCCTTTGCTTGGTGTGTCAAGACGTTACATTTCCTTGACATAGCCTATTTGTCCATTTCATCTTCACAGATTAATCATCTCTTAGGGGATGATGGTAAGCCTACTAAGGAATATGTACCCACTCTACCTAGGATTGTAAATGCTTGTGAGTTAGTTTAACACTTGCTTGGTTCCAAAACAATTGCAAACAAACATCAATGATCTTCCTCAAAATATCAAAACCCTTTGGTCTAAGTATGGATACCCTTTGAAAAAACCTTGATATTGATTCTTTTCCTAAGGATTTTTATCCTTAGAGAATTCTAAATATCTTGAATTATATCTCAATCCATACTTTCCAAAGTTAACATAGGTAACTATGGCTCTAACTTCATGACTTTCACATAATAGACCTTGTGAGATAAATGATGTTTTTGACATAGACATTTAGTTTGAAACTAAAGCAAGACAAGTGTTTGTGGTAAAAATAACTTCATTAATCCAAGATTAAATAAAATGAACACCCCACATTGATGTATGTTCAAACTTTGACTCCCCAAAACAAGCAAATTGAGACAAGGAAACTATTGCAAAACATTGAGTCCAAGATCATTGAGTTTTATTGTTAAAATCATTGGATTCTTTTCCCACAATAATTGAGTTATATTTTACGAAAATATTTGAGTTCTTAGGGTTTGATCACTTTAGAGGTATAGCATTTTTCTCACTACCTTAGTCTTGCAAAACAAAAGGTTCACTCTAGGTCAAAATTGGGTTAAACATCTTCATCCATCCTTCATCATACTTTCATCCTTCACTTCAACTACCTTTGCAAACTTTTGAACACACCAACACTTTTTGACTTAAGACATCTATCAACCCAAACCATAACTTAACTAATTTGTATGTGAAATGAATCCTTTTCCATGCACTTAGTTAAGTTAGTTATCACTTTTGGACTAGTTTATCTTGAAGGTCACAAGTCTACCTTAAAGATTCACAAGTTCATTAAACATCCTTTATCCAAACATCAAACATCAAACCTATAAGTCAAAAGTGTTGTCCCAAAGCATTTGCAAAGATCACTCTCCACATCATTCACCTTTTTCACCTCCCATTATCACCATTAATCCAAAATGAGTTAGAGTGTTCCTTTTACCAAGATTTGAGTCAATTAGAGAGTTTAAAAATTACAAAATATTAACACAACTCTCCCATAGGTGACCCAAAATTTATGGCAAAGACAAGATCATGACACAAGAGAATCATGGAGAAAACCAAAGTCACATTCACCTCAAGTGATCCCAATCCTCAATAATTTGATCCAAGAAGTCATGTTACCCCATCACAACAACCTTCGAATCCATCAGGACCATATGAGATAGAAGACGTCATGAACAACTTGTTTGGACTTACTAAGGAAGAAATCATTGAGTACAAACAAGAACATCAAGCCTTAGAAAATGAAGCTCTAATTTCCCCATCTTTTGTTGTACAACCATTGACACAAGGCTTAACCCAATCTATGATTCAACCAATTCCATCCCTTATGCCAAGTCAACCCTTAACATCTAGTCTTACAACTAGGCTAGGAACCAACCTTGGTCTCACTTCATGTATAGGAAAAAACACAATTATGGGTATTCACAAGATGACCATTCCATTAACCACCAACCTTCCCCAAAACACAAGTTGGACACCAACATTTGGAAAACCACTTACATTCCATGATGCCACAATGACCTCGACATTTCAAGCACAACCATCTTCATCCATCACCAAAAATACCCCAAGTGTGCCTAACATTACACAAGGGAATGTGAACCAAGTTACTCAAGTAGGACAACAAGGGAAAGTTAACACACTTAGGAAAATTCAACCCTTGACAAGTGGTTCCAACAACCCCATTGACACACCAAAACAAGTGGTTACCTAAACTAATCAAGTCAATCCACCATCCACATGAAACCAATCTATCATTAATCTAAATCAAAACATACCCTTGGTCATGAACCCCCTCAACCAAGGTAAAACATTGGCCACATCCCAAATACAAGGAAATCCCCAAAACATCGGTCAAGGGAACCCTTTCAATCAATGGACTCAAGGTCCTAATGTGCCATTTCCATCACAATACCTAATGGATCCATCATCATCTTTCTCATTGATCCCTCTCATCATGCAAAATCAAATGGGACCTCAAACTTACGTTCCTCCATCCCAATCCACCATCTTACAAGGAATGTTAAACCAAGGGAACCCCCAACCTCTCATCAACAACCCACAACCCATGCAAAACATCAACACCCAAAACCCATCACAGATGTCCCAAAAACCAACTGATCCTATATTGCAAGCACATGCCTTAGCCTTACAACAAGAACAATAGGCTTATCAACAAGCCATCCAACAATAGCAACAACAATAAGCAACCCAGTAGCACAACAACAATAGCAAGTAGCCCTAGCAGCACAACAACAACAAGAAGCAACCTTAGTAGCACAACAATAAGTAGCCTTAGCAACACAACAACAAACACAAGCACACAAAGTAGCCTTAGCATCCCAACAACAACAAAAATCCCAAAAAGAAACCTTCATGGCCCAACAACAACCATAAGCCTTACTAGCCCAAAAATATGCCCAACAACAACAACAATAACAATAAGGTTTTTACTATAACCCTTAATAGAACATCATCAATACGAACACATTAGGAACATATATGCCTCCACTACCATCACCTTTTCCATATCCTACACCACCATACTCACCATACAACACCCCTTCATATCAAAATCCCATGTATAATCCATCCGCCATCCCACAATATGCAACATATGTTCCTCCACCAAACCCACAAGACAATGTAGCCTCACAACTTAAAGCATTAACACAAGAAATGGAGGATATCCAAATGGGAAAAATGAAGAATCCACATACACAACAAAACCTATGTCTATATCCATTCGATCAAAACATCACAATGATACCTTTCCCTCCCGGTTTTGAGGTTCCCAAATTTGATAAATACAAAGGGAGGGGAAATCATATGGACCACATCAAAAAATTCAACGTCATGTGTATGGAGGTTTCCTACAATGATTCCTATTTGATGTACCTCTTTCCATGACGTTTGATAGGCCCAACCATCGATTGGTTTTCTCAATTGCCTCCAGGTATCAAAACCTTCCAAGAAATCATCGATAAATTCATAGATCACTTCTCCTTTAATCTTAACATAGATGTAAGCTTAGAAGAATTGTACACTGTCAAGCAAGACAAAAGAGAATCCTTTTCTAACTTCCTACAAAGGTGGAGGCAAAGAGCTAGTAAAAGCAAGTGGACCATTCTCGATGAGCAAGTGGAGATTATCATAGCAAATGTTGATCCAAATCTATCCTTCCACTTAAAGATGCAATGTATCACCACTTATGATGAGATTTTCCCTAGGGCCCTCAACATCGAGAGAGCCCTAATCTCATAGGGAAACACACAAGCATATAGAGATAACCACCCATACATTAGTTCTAACGACAAATCCTACTTTTGGGCCAAGAACAATAATGCTACTAGTGATGGTGTTGTTGATGCAAAGGTGGTCTTAATTGCTCCTAGGAAAACAAACACCCAACCCATGAACACACAGAAACTATATGCACAACAACCAAACAATCAACTAATGATCAATGCTACAAACACTCAACATGGACCATAAAGAACAAATAGTGATCCTAAGCAAAAATTCACTCCCTTATGGGAACCTATGGAGGATGTGCTGAAGCAGTTGTACAGTCTAACCTTATCACACTCCCATATTTCTTGTACCATCAAGAGCCACAAGTCAAACCTTGTAGTTATAGAGATGATAATTTTTGTGAATTTCACTGATACATTGGTTATAACACACAAAATTGTTTTAGACTGAAACATCTAATAGAAGCTCTTATTGAACAAGGAGACATTTATGTTGATAAAAAAATTGGGAATGAAAATCTGAAAAATTTACACAAACCCTATGCCTAATCATACAAAAGCAAAAGATTTAGGAAAGGAATCAACCTCAAAAAACGTAAACCATACCCATGATACCACAGTGGGACATATTTATTTATCACAACATGAGGAATCAGATACATATCAAGATACTATTTTAAAACAAATTCCAAACCAATCAATAGTGTTTAGCAATATTTCATACTGTAATGACATCAAGTGGGTATCATATTGTGATATCTCTCCCACATATGACTTCATGATTGGGCATGCTGAAGAAGTTCCAAAAGAGAAGGAAATATCCATTATTGCACCCATACCTACTGACTATTGGAAAGAGTCTTTTACCAATGATATATCATCCACCCAAGGATCATGTCAAGAGGAGGCTCTTGAGGATAATGAAAGATACCCATAATTGAGTCAAGATCAAGAACCCCTATCCCCAGAGTTTCAACAAGAGCTAAGGGACACCTTCCAAACCATTTTAAACTCCAAATATGTCCTCGATATCACCCCCAAGATGTTTCTTTCTGACAGACATATAGACATTCTTCATCCAAAAAAAGAGTCTCCCACTCTTGATATTCCCACACAAGAGCAAGAAACACTCAAGATTCTTGATTCTTACAGTGATTATGCATCATCAACATCTTTTGAATCAACACCAACATCTTTTGAAGCAGTATCAACAGATAATGATTTCAAAGATTAGAGTAAAAAATTCATATTATTGAACAACAGGAACCCACAACAATATCATGTGTTCATGACAAGTCATATTCAGTGGCTATAGATCAAAGGATACATTATTAGGGAAAAAATTTAGGTATTGATAATACCTTCACAATGCTGGGGGCAATCTTGTCTACAACAAGCATCAACACATGGGGCATGAAGGATCCTTATGATGAAAATACTATCAATAGTACAACTAGTCATATCATGAATTGTCATCCACCCATAATCTCATACTAAAATAGGGACCAATGTAAAAATAAATTTTCCTATCAAAGCAAGGAGAAGATCATCAAAGAACATGAAGTAGTAAAGCAAAAATGACACGTCAAGTACAAATGGATACCAAAGAAAAATAAAGAAAATCATCCCTCCAAAACTTCACTAGTCAAAGAAACTATGGGGAAAAATAAAAAAGGGAAATGTATCCATCAAAAGTGTCCTCAAATACAAAATTAGGCTTTTCAAGCAAGGAACAAAGCATATCTAGTGGTTGGTCCTAATTCCACTCAAAGCTTTGTTCCCACCCATCATTGCTCATCTTCCCAAGTTTGGAGAGTCAAAGGTTCCAAACCATCAACCAATACATCTCATATTCCTTCATGCATGACATCGTACACTCCATTCATGATATCCAATTCTCACATTGACTATATGTTGGAAGCTACCCTTCATCATAAGGATTTTAAAGGTACTTTATTGCGATGTGCGCACATAGAGAAGGTTAATTCTAGTATCGATAAGGTAGATCAAAGTTCTTCAAATTTGCATTCAATTGCTCATATCTTAGCAAAGCAACCTATTCAAGTAGGATATTGTTGGTACGTTATGACAATGGCCTCTACATCAGTACCACAAGGTGGTTCAACATGAGGGTAAAATTTTCAAAAAATAAAAAAATAAAAAAAATAAAAAAATAAGAAAGTAGTAAAAATAAAAATCGTCCTCCAGTGAAAACCACTACGGTGATGCTTTGGGAAAGTACTATGATGAAAACCTAGAAAACAGGCGTCATGAGTAGAATCGAGCGTCTATATGGTCCTTCTTAGACTGAAGCATGTCATCCTTGTCATGATAAATTCAATGTTCCCTTCATCCATCCAATCCAACTTTTATCCAGATATTTTTGTTTATCTTGATCTTGAAAAAGATTTGACGTATACTTCAACTCTACTCATGGAAAAATTTGATAGGTTGTTTACCATTTTATCCCATGAAGTTCCATAGCCTATATCTAGCATGATAAAACTCTGTTGAAACTCTTTGCGTATACATTACCTATCTTGGTTTGTTCATTTAACTATGAAGCATTGCTAGACATTGGGGGCAAGTTATTACACTTTTTTTTTCAAATAAATCTTGATCCATGTCTTATATCTCATAATGTGACATCGACATCATGATCTAGGTATCATTTATCTCAAAATCATCAAAAATCCAAAAAATTTAAAATCTCATCGAAAATCCCAAAAACATTCATAAAACATTCCTCTCGAAAATCCAAAACATCAAAATCTTGTATAGTAGAAAATCCAAAAACATCTAAATCCTATATAGCTAAAATCCAAAAACATTCAAAAATTGTAAAGTCAAAATCCCAAAACATCCAAAACACATCAAAAATTCCTAAAGAGGTCAAAACATCGAAAATCAAAAAGTAGAACCATGTCAAACTATGTTGTCTCCAAGCTTGAATGTAGGCAAGGCCATCATTGATGTGCCCTTGAGACACCCTAGGCCAGTCCTTTAGGAGTCCATCATAATAAATTGGCAATCCATCAAGCGTTCATATCTCATCATCAATAAGTCAAGTTAGTCAAACTATGTGGGCTCTACGTGTATAACGTAGGCAAGGCTCATATTTGATAAGCCCCCGAGGCCCATAGGATAGTATTTTAGGTTAGGTTCTTGGTTGAAACTTAGAAAATCCCTAAACATTCAAATATCAAAATCCTTAAACATTCAAAAACTTAGAAAACCCCAAAACATTTGGAAAACTTAGAAAAGCACAAAAACATTTGAAAAATTAGGAAAACCCCAAAACATTTGGAAAACTTAGGAAATCCCAAAACATTTGAAAATAAAAAAAACACAATAACATTGGAAAACCTTGGAAAGCCCTAAACATCCTCAAAATAATCAAAAACCAAAACATCCACATAAACTTTCACATCAATGCGACACCACTCCCCCAATAGGATAAGTTTCAATGGATTAGAATAGGTGTTTTTGAAGCTTTCATGATTTAATATGTTAGTTTTAATGGATTCTTAGTTTAGTTTATATTGGATGATATTATAGTGGATTAAATATGCCTCAAATTTGTATGGATTGGGTGTAGTTAACCTATACTATGTCATTGGTCACATATGCAAATCTAAAAAATTAAGCTGCCTTAACATGGAATTACCATGATTAGATCCATCTTCTTTATGATGTTGAAAATTAAACAACATAACATGCTTATAAACACTATCTTATGCGAACTTATAACCAAAATATATAAATAATAACATCACCATAAGATAACAACAATGAGGCAAAAATCAGCAACACAAGAGTATCACATAACATACGATTTATGTGGAGAAACCCTTGTGGGAATAGACTCCACCAAGAAGAGAGGACAAGTATGCATTATCTTCCAATAAATGAGATTACAACACATTCACTTTCATTCTCCTCTTTTCCTCCAATATGGTTTCATCTATGCACCTGTGAACAACCTCTTTATGCCTCAACACATCCTTGTTCTTGCAATTAAAATCTACTTGCAACTATTGCTCATGATTTCTACATCCAAGAGGTTGAATTTATAGACTTCTGAAGGAATCTAATGCACCAAAAATGGTGCCCAAAGCTAGCCCTTCATTCCAAATTTCCCTAACCCTTGGATTACCTCCTCAAAATGCAAAATGACACCGATTTTGGCTCCAATGCTTTCCCTCCAAGTTGGGCGCCCAAACTTGGAAGATAAACATTACATTAAATGCAATAAATGATGGAATACCAAGATACACATGTTGCCTCATTCCAAGCTCCCACTTGGAGAATACCAACATTCACTCATTTATCCTTTTATTATTTTTATTATTCCATTCTAGACGTCCAAATTTAGGGAAAAAAATATTAAATATTTTTGTCCACAAGTTACCTTTACTGTTACTAGTGGACCCATCACCCCTTATAAATTTATTACAAACAATGGTCAGAATTATATTATAAAATATTTTTCCAATACACCTGAAGTGCTTAGAGGCACTTTCCAAGGATGTTGGAACCATGCAATATGACATATAATTTACAACCTGTAGATCGTACCTTGTTGGTAAATAGATTTTTCATTGTAGTTGTATTTTAAGAAATGACCTTGAAATGCCCAGTGAATAACAACAAACAAACCAACAGTTGGAGAGATCACTATTGGGTTAGCGATCTTCCTTTGAATTTTAGAAGTACATCTCCCTTGTATGATGAAATTTAGATTTTAAAGGGTACGCTTTTAACCAAAAAGTGGGGAAGGAAAATTAGTTTAAATAGAGATGGGAAGGATAACTACATAAAAAAAGGACAAATACATAGATTCATTCCTCAAAGGCATAAAGAGCACATATAAGATGAAGGAAATAATTGTAGTTAATTATATGACAAAACACCAAAGAAATAGTTGTGAATTCATCAACAAATGAGTCCACAACACAAAGAAAACATGTTTGATTCACAAACCAATAATATTACTCTCCATTTATTCCTTTAATCAAAGAGCTCACAAACTCTTTCTTGTGTACAAAATGAGAAATGTGTTGACATTTCATGTCACCCTTTGATGAACCATCATTGATAACTGATATGAGAGATCCTACATGGTCTATCTTGCACGAATTCTCCTTGAAGGGTCATAAAATTGGTGAAGTCTTAAAGTTTTTGGACTTTTGGATTTTCTGTTACCTCTCTTTTGGCATGCTTTCTTCATCTCTCTTGCTCCTTCTCTTCCTTCCATTTTCCCATAAGTGTTTTGGGTTTCGGCCATCAACCTTACCCTTTAACCTCTATCACTTCCTTTTGGTAAGTCGTAAGCCTACCACCCCACCACCAGAACCCGATTAAATCTTTCAAAATTTGCATAAGTGTTGCATTTTTGGACTTTGGGGGTTGGTCTTCCCTCTTACCACTTTCCATCTTTTCATCATAGAAAGTAGAGTTTCCTCTTGACCCTTGATCCTCAAAATATCGTCTTTGGCTTTTGGGAATCAAACTTTCATTTTCTATCTTTCTTCCTTCTCACCTTCACTTCTTCCTTCAAAAATTTGACTAAGTGTTGAGTTTTTAGACTTCGGGTTTCTTGCTTCTCCCTTATCTCTTACCTTTATTCAGTAAGAGGTAACCCATCCCTCTAACCCTTGATGACTTCTTTCGGACTTCGATCTCTAGTCTTCCCTTTTACCCTTTTTGCATTTGCAATGAGGTGTAAGCTTCCTTCCCGAACATCGAAGCTCAAAAAGGGTTATCCTTCTGGACTTTGCAATTCGCTCTTTCATCCTCCTCTCTTCTCTTCTTCTGGTATGTAGTAAGTGGTAATCCCAAATCCTGATCGTCGATTGTCTGATGCCAATGATGAATAAAGTTTGAAGTGCGACCGAAGCTTGATCCCCAATGAAGGTTCTCTTTTTCATGGCTCCAGACCATTTAATGCATAAAAAAGGTTTTCTTTTGGGCCCGATGCCCCAACCTTCTCGTGAATTTGGCATGTTTTTTGGGTGATGCCATTAATGCTTGAACCACTTCCTTAACTACCTATTTCAACTTTTGGGCTTCAAGGACAACATTAAATACATTCTTTGACCTTTGCAAGTGGATTTTGTGGCAACCATACTCATGTACTGTTGCTGCTTTGTCCCTTCTGAAAGATCCATGCTCATATCCCTAATTTTATGGGGGGATTTGGATGTACTTTCAAAAAAATATTCATTGTTGGGTATGGCATGCAAGTGTTGGCTTCTCCTAGCTCTCCTTCAGGTGTAGATTTCATGAGTAGATCTTTCCTTGATCATATCTCCTTGATTGCTAACCCTAGATGGGTTAGGGTTTGAGTTGCATTCATCCAAGTTATGCTTGATATATAAAAGTAACACTTGTATTCTTTCTAAGGGTTCTTCTTTTGGGCTCCTCTCATAGTTTTTTTTTGCATCCACACTATGTTCTTCATTCTATCATTGTAAAATCTAGCTTTATGCCTCATATTAATGAAATCTAGCTATCATCACAACTATTTCTTGCATGTTTGAGTAAGCTTCTTTACCTTCATGTCTGAATACACATCTTAGTATGTTTGTTAATGTATTTAAAAATATGAAGCAAAGAAGAAACAAAATTCTATCTTGGTGTATCACCTTCATTTCTATTTCATGTCATCTTTCTATCTCTTTTCCTCGTGAGTTGTTGGAGTAGAGTAGAGTAGTGATAGGTTTCAATCTACTAGGTTAGACCAACACATTTTCACTTAGATTAGAAGAGGAAGCTAACCTTCTCCAGAGACTCAATCTCATTCGCGTAGGGTCCCACACCTTGAGGTTGTTTCCATTGTGTCATTAGAACACTGAACTCCATGTTTAACAAGGTGTAGTTTTATGTGACAACAAAACTCAAATTTTCTCCATAAAAATTTCCCATCTCTTCACCCCAAAAACTCCCTCCATCTCTCTTATAAATTTTGTAATAAAATAGAAAAGAGTAACTTTTCAATTTCTATAACTAACTCTTTTACAATTTGGGAGTTTACAAAGTTTAATAAAATAAATTACAAAAGTAACTTTGAAGAGCACTTTCCAAAATATTTTAAATAAAATGATGGACATTTCCTTCATTGAATAGTAGTCTCGACACACCTTTATTCACGCCTCCATGTGTTTCTTTCAGTGGTATAGTAGAGTTCTAAACTCATTTTCACTTTCAAAGCTGATTTTGAAATTGACAAAAAATTATCGATACCTCTTTGAAACCTTCACTCACATATTTATTTTTATGTATTTTCAATAATGTATCTATCTTTATGATGCAAGAGAATTTCTCACAACTCTTATCAACTCAAACAAACAACAAGAAATTTGAGAAATTAAATAAATATAACACCAAAAATCAACAATATGCTGTGGATTTTTTATTGCTCAATGGCTCCTGCAACATATCTGAACTACATTCAAACTAAAAGGATTACAATTGCAGCCTTGAAGACTAAACAATATATATAAAAATTCAAATCAATGATTTGTTGTAGGGAACAACATCATCTATAGGTATGTCTCCTTAATTCTCCAACTTCTTGCAATTCTTCCTTCTTCACTTGCAACAATATTCTAGAAATCAAGAACACAAAACTCCAATGCATTCACCAAGGTATTTACCGATTATTTTCACCTTCTACCTACAAAACCACATATGAAACTCTTCCCCAGGAAAAATCCACACCCAAACTTGCAACTCCCAAAATTTGAAACCAAAAATCAAACAAGCAAAGTCAAGAATGAAATTTCTCTTCCACCACTAACTCCAACAACTAGAATCTTCTTCCATTGTTGCAATATTTTCATCTACACAAAATCCACTTCCCTCTTCATCAGTGGTATTAGAGTAGGAGTTCTTGAGCATGTAGGCAGAAGTGTTGATGTGAGGTAGTTTGCACTAGGACTTGTAGGTGGAGAATGAAGTTAGAGGATTAGAGTGTGTAGATAGATCACTGAGCGTGAGGCAGTATATATTTGAGAGGTTGAATATTGGGAGTGTGTCGAAAGTGTTTGAAGAAATTTCAAAGAAGAAAGGAAAAAAGTTTGTCATAGTTCTATATGCAGGGGAATAGGAAGGAGAAATCTTGTAGAAGTATGCTTTGAGGAAGGCATAGAGAAAGAGAGTGAGAACAAAGAGAAAAGAGTAGCAATGGTTGAGAGGAAAAAAGAGGATGTATAAATTGAAGAGAAAAATGATGTTGCAGCAGTAGATGAGTGTCTTTTGGAGGACTTAAAAACATTGAAAAATGAAATTGCAGCTGAGAGTGAAGGTGAAGAAGATATGACAGTTGACAGTGGCGAGAAAAAGGTTATAGAGAAAGAGGTAATGCATAATATTTTTCATTTCTATGATGAAGATGAAAGTGGATTTTGTGTAGATGAAAATATTGTAGCAGTGGAAGAAAATGTTGTAGCTACAGGAAAAAGGGAGGTAACATTTAAATTGCTTAAATTCTATGATAAACATTTTTATATCAATGAAAAATATGAGAAAATAGAAGAGTGTGAAGAGGTGAAAGTAGAAAAAGATATTGATGATAATATAGTGGTGAAGGTGAAAGAGTGTGAAGGAGAAGTGAGGATAGAAGTATTTTACTTTCATGAGCTTGCTAGTGATGATTTATATGCAGGAAAGGATTTGTATGATGTTGTAGAGGATAGTGTAGATGCATGTTGGTGGAGGTGGATATACTTTGGTGGGTTGAATCCGACAATATTGGAGGAGAATGTGAGATACACTTGGAGGAGATGGTTGGGTTATGGTTAAGTTGATTCCAAATTGAGGAAGAGGAGTGAAGAGAAGAGTTATCAGAGGAGGAGGTTTCTTGTTCCAGCTAAGTGCTAGAAGAGGAGAAATAAAAAAGGTATTGGAGGTACCAATTTTAGTATTGGAGTATGCTGCAAGTTGCTTGCAACTTGAAAAAGTAGTACTACAACTTAACTCCATTTTGTGAGCCTATTCTCACAAACTTTCTATCCAACGTGCCTAATGTAAGAGCTGTTGGAGTTATGGACAGACACTGAGAGGGGGGGTGAATCAGTGTCTAAATTTTTTTAACTTCGACCAAGATTTTTAATTATGATTTCCTTTTCTTTCAACAATAGAGTAGAGTAATCACTTTTGAAAGCACAAAGATATGACAACATTAACTCAGTCTATTAGACAACTTATGAAAATGTGATTTAAGTGAGATATCTTGCATTTGCCAAAATAGTTATGGCTGACATTGATTAACAATCAAAGCATGATGACAATGCAGGTGCAACTCATAAGATTGTGCGAATGATGATCAACATTATTGACTCACTTCTTAAAAATTTGATTTGAATGTAGCTTTAAAGACAAGAAAGGTATTGAGACAACAAACACCTTTAGCTAATTATAACTATTCTTGAGCAATGAATCAAATGAGAACTTTTAAGCTTCCTTTTGAATTAGACCTTTCAACAATGACTTGTGCAAGATATTTGAACTAAATATTTGCAGATATGAAGGAAATATCATTCAACAATGTTCAGACTGATAAAAATTATCACAATCAAGAAATATTATGACATCAAAACAAAGAGACCATAAGACAAAAGATTTACCGAGTGGAAAACCCTCCTGGGGTAGAAAAACCACTCCTAAACTGCCTTACTGGCTTAATCTTCAAAAACCACTGTTAACAATGCCTTATAGGCTAATTTCTGAGCACCAACCCCTCATTTTGAAACACCAATTTCAAGGAGCACCAACCCCTCAAATTATTTTCAGAACAATAATAATATCAGAGGATCTCTCTGTTTTCAAGTAAGCTCAAGAAACTCAACACTCTTATCTACCTAATACCCTAAGAATCCAACTCTTTGAATCCTTAAAATATTAAATAGAAAAGAATTACAACTCTGTTATGCATCATGTTTTCCAAATTTTGTATCACAGAGTTTTCCAATACATCTCTTGATACAACCAAAATAACTGTCTCAGAATTTCTATCCAACCGCTTTTCAGTATTCACAACACTGCATTTTATACATATTTTCCAGTGTGTAGTCTTCAAAGAGATTCAAGGTCAAAGGAGAGCTGAAACCTCCTTTCTATTTTCAGGAAAAAAGGATGCCAGAAAAGTAACTGTCTTCAGGAGTAATGACTGAACAACCAAACTAAAAAGATTCAAACTGAAGTTAACAAATCTTTTTACAATAGAATTCTTCATCTTGTACCCAGCAAGATTATTAGTCAAAGTGAAATTAATTTTCCAATACAAGAGCCGTTTCACCCAGCTAAGAGCTGTCCTCAACAAATCTGAAACGTGTGAGATCATTTCACTGCTTAAAAAGCATGACTGCCCACCACAGTAAATCATAACCTCTAATGCATGAATAACAATACTTTGACAGGGCATTATTTGCCACATTAGTAACTGAGATGCAGAGAGCAATTCTAAAAATGATGATTATAAACTAGTATGTGCAACATGAAATGCATAAATACCAGAGATTCGATGCCAACCAATGATGTCAGCTTGCAACTATATTTAGAAATTCACATGTCGGCCACAGTGATAGAGTTTGTTAAACATTCGTCAAGACATCCAAATAGTCCTGCCGAAGGCAATTAAATCTTCAGTCATTCCCCTTAGTTATTGCTTTCACCATGACCCATCAGATTCGGGGAGAAGTCATAAAGAATACATTATGTCACGCCGAGAGCTCATTTGTTATGTTCTTTCCAATCGCTGAGACATAAGCAAGTTTCTCACCGAGATGCCCATTTGTTTCATTCACTATCACTATAGCCTTTTGATATTGGAGAGACATCTTGTAGACCAGTCTTTGTTTTGCCAAGAGCCCTTCATGATCAAACTTGTCATCGTGACATATCATTCTTGGGGAGACCTCATGTAGATAATACTTTTTTATACCGAAAGTCACCCACCATCTTGTGTGTCGCTGAGACAAGTCAGATCCTATGCCGACAAAGTCCTTTTGTATTCCATTGGCGAGATCGGAGGTCACTCGCCGAGACCTCACGCTAAAAACCCTAACTCTTACTGAGATGTATACCTTTATGTTGTTGGTCGATATAAGAAAACAAACTCGCCAAGACCTTTCTTCATTGCACATGAGTCATACCAAAATGTTCCTTTTGTTTTATGCATCGCCGAGACATATCAATGTCGGGGAGACCTCTCGGAGAGCACACTATGTCATATCAAAAATATTTTTCCACTCTGAGTCACTGAGACAATACCAACCTCTCACCAAAATCCCCTCATAAGACTTAGTTGGCAAGACCTGACAGGTTCGCTATGACATTACACCGAAGCTAAGACCTCTTGCCGATATGCAATTTTTCCACTGGTGGTCGGTAAGACTAAAGTAAGTTCGCTAAGATGTTTCAACGAAGAAAAATCTCTCGCTGAAGAGCACCCTTTGTTGCCAGTTGGGGAGACATGATGAGTTCGCTAAGACATCATTCCAATGGTATAACTCATGCTGATATGATCCTTTTCTATCTCTGAAACAATGGAGAAGTCCTGCTGAAAGTTTCCTGTAAGTAAAATCCAATCGTCATGACATCAGAAACGTCTTGCCGATAGGAAAAACATACATTTATTAGAGAAATGGATTGGGGAGACCTTGGCATTCTCACATCGATATGTTCTTTCTTGTCACTGAAACAATGTACAAAAGATAACCTGAGACTGCACGAAGCTCAAACTAAACAGTACCATAAGATATTAAAATTCTAAATGTAAACTGTCCACTGAATGCCAAGACATGTAAACTATATAGAAAAAACTATACCAAGATAAAGCATGAGAAACCAATCTGAAACTTTCAACAAGTAGAATCAACGAAAAGGGATTTTGTCATCAAGGAAAAACCATATGATCACAACTGAGAACCAACAAACTCCCCCTTTGTCCTTGATGGAAAAACACAAATGACTCTCCCCCTTTTTGCCTCAATGACAAAGGATAGAAGAGAAGAATGTGCAATGCTAGGAAACACAATTGAGAAGCCAACCAAATACCATAAGAACCGGCTACAAATAGAGCAATAGTGCTGCAGACATATTTGCAGAAGAGTAGTAAGATTGTAACATGCTGATATCATAGCAAAAATAAAAATATGTCCATTTCAAGAATCTCGGTCCATATCATCATTTCCAAAGCAAAGGTACCAAAATATTATAATGTAACAAACCAAATTGATACCTAAAGATTGAAGACCTGTTACTTGAACATACCACCTTCTTTGTCATGTTTGATCAAGGCACATTCAAGATCACCTACTCCACATTTAATTTGATCAACTTCAATCTAGCAATACTAGAAATTGAGCACAAACAACCAACCTCTTCTCAACACAAGTAACCTCAGTCACTGTCCATGACAATACACAACAAAGACCAATGATACTAGTTATTCTTCTTCAAATGACACACATCATTTTACTTTTTTCATACACAAAATATAACTTGAAAGCATGTATACTGCATAATTCATCGTCAATCTGTTCTTGTACACCCATCCTCAGTCCATATGAGAACTTCTATTACCACACCAAGAATGATGAAAAAACATGAAAGATAATTAATCTCAGCCCTCACACAACACTGAATAATATCATCACATAAATAACTCATAACATCAAACATTTTTTTCAATCACTGTTCTCCAAAGATAAATACATCGATATCACTACAAAAGGCTTTCTTATTTTTAATATATTGAGGAACTCATCTATATGTCTCCACACCGCTCAAGGATGTCATAAGGTCATACCATTATTTCCAAAACCCAAGCTTCCAAAAAGTTCATTTAAAAACAAAGTGCACTTTCATTTCAAAAACTTCTGAAAATTGTCAACCACTAGACCAAGCAAAAACATTCCTTAATGCAGAGATTCATTCATTACCTTTCAAATCGGATGATTACCTTTGTCAGTAATAACAAAAGGTTAAGGAATTTAAACCACAAAGCTTCAGTTCCTATCAATGATTGTCAATATTAGAGTCACAAACTCGAACAAGTAGTCATGGCACACTGTCATATAACTCCTCAAACAAATATTACTTTTGATCCATGACAATTTTACTGTTATGTTACAATCAAAAAATTTGTCTCAAATAACACATACCATACAAATTCATCACCAAACACACTTTCTAAGTCACTAGCTAGATGCTAGATTCATCAACACCTTAAGAATTGAGCATCAACCTCACCAAAGAACTGTCAATGTACTTCAAATTTGAATTTCAAAAACATATGCAGACCTCCAAAATTAGTTCAATAAGAATAAACATAATGAAATAGTGGCATTTACAAGCCATTTCTTTACATCTTATACCACCAAAAGCAAATGCAAGATGTCATACCTCATTCTAGATTCCATAGGGGTAAAATATATTACCATAATAGACTCCCCTTGAGTCTTTGCTTCTTCTCAAGACTTGGAAGGCAACACTTGTGCAAGGAGTGCACAAGGAGTTTTCTCAGAAGCATCTTTATTGCTCTTCTTGTCATCTTGATTTCTCTTTCTTCTCCACTCCAATGAATACTTTTTCACTTGTTTGCTTAAAGTACCTGTCTTTCTATTGAATCTGCATTGCTGTACTTTATGTCCAATGTTATTACATCTGAAAAAAATGACTTTGTGATTGTTCTGAGAAATAGAAGACTTCCTATAGACATTTCCAACATTGTTCCCAACATTATTATCACTTGTATTTATTCTATAGTCTCTTCTCAAGTGACCAAAATTGTTACAGTTGTAACACACCACATCCTCATTTCTAGGGACATTAGATTAATTCTTATTTGACCATCTTATGCAATCAATTGCCTTATGATCATAGTCATTACAAACATAACAATATCCTTGGAAAGAATGATTATACCTGAATGAATGATCATGCCAAGGATGTGAAGATCTGAAGACATTTTTCCTTTCTCTATGAATACCTTTAGATTGTCTTCTAGTGTCAATGTTATCCTTTGATGCAACAATACTGTAACTAGGATCAACCTTCATTCTTGGTGTTTGCTTGGCTGTAAAATTCTTTCCATCTGAAGTAGTAAACACTGTTTCATGTTTAGATTTGTTTGCAGAGCTTTGTCCAACCTCATATCCCACTCCTGTAGGATCTTTAGAATGCTTTTGCCTGCCCAACATCTCATTCAATATATTAGTACTATGATCAAATTTTTGAATTTTACCATATTGAGCCTTGATACTTTCAAGCTCTTTTCTTAAAGCAACTACCTCTTCTTCAAGTTTTAGACAAATAGTTTTTTTAATCTCCAAATTAGATTAGAACTCACAACATCTGCAATCCTCTTATATTCTTCAATTTCAATTTTTTGACTTATAATCATATTGTCCTTAAGAGATAGTTCTTTTAACAAGGAATCATTATCTGAATATTTCTTTAAAGAATCAATCTCATTTTCTAGTTTATTACACAACTCATCCTTGTCTTTTAACTTGACTTCCAAACTCTCTTTTTGCTGAAGCTGTCTTGTTAAAACTTGGTTTTCTTTTCTAAGCTGCTTAATAGTATCTAAGGCACATAGGAGTTCACCTTACAAATCAACCTCACTTTCTAGTTCATCATATTCTTGTTTAGAGTTAACTTCACCCAAAGATTGATCTACTTTTACACAAGTTTCTTGATCATTTAAATATTCATTAATGATCTCCTTGGACTTCTTTTCAAAACTATGAAGGTTTACACCTTCTTCACTCTCAGATGTTTCATAACTTATTTCAGTATCCAAAGATATCTCCTCTTGTAACTCACTATTCTGATTCATTTCAGTCAACTTGTCCCAAACTTCCTTAGCACTGCTGTAATGAATGACTTTTGTAATGAGTTTATTTGGCAAGTTATTAAAAATAGCATTTATAGCTCTGGTATTAAATTCAAGTGCTTTCTTCGCTTCAAGAGTGGAAGGAGATGTTGCAGATGTAGTACAACCCTTTTCAATTGCTGCCCATAGTTTAGACCCTAAAGAAAGTAAGTATGTTTCCATCCTATGTTTCCATATAATAAAGTTTGTACCTTTGAACTGAGGAGTTCTAGATCTAGGATACTCTACCATTTCAGAGCTACTGTTAATGAATTCTTCCTCGTTATTCCTTATACTAGATTTAGGTTGAACATGATGAATAGCATTTTGCTGAGAACATATTTTTCACTTATTCCTTCTGTTCTTTCCCATATTAACCAAAGTACTCCAAGAAACTAGGAACAATCCTAGGTGGTTTAGACCTATTAGAGGACCCTACGCTCTGATACCAATTGTTGGAGTTATGGATAGAAATTGAGAAGGGGGGGTGAATCAATGTCTAAAATTTTTCAACTTCGACCAAGATTTTTAATTATGATTTCCTTTTCTTTCAACAATAGAGTAGAGTAATCACTTTTGAAAGCACAAAGATATGACAACATTAACTCAGTCTATTAGACAACTCATGAAAATGTGATTTGAGTGAGATATCTTGCATTTTCCAAAATAGTTATGGCTGACATTGATTAACAATCAAAGCATGATGACAATACAGGTGCAACTCATAAGATTGTGCAAATGATGATCAACATTATTGACTCACTTCTTAAAAATTTGATTTGAATGTAGCTTTAAAGACAAGAAAGGTATTGAGACAACAAACACCTTTAGCTAATTATAACTATTCTTGAGCAATGAATCAAATGAGAACTTTTAAGCTTCCTTTTGAATTAGACCTTTCAACAATGACTTGTGCAAGATATTTGAACTAAATATTTGCAGATATGAAGGAAATATCATTCAACAATGTTCAGACTAATAAAAATTATCACAATCAAGAAATATTATGACATCAAAACAAAGAGACCATAAGACAAAAGATTTACCGAGTGGAAAAACCTCCTGGGGTAGAAAAACCACTCCTAAATCGCCTTACTGGCTTAATCTTCAAAAACCACTATTAAAAATGCCTTATAGGCTAATTTTTGAGCACCAACCCCTCATTTTGAAACACCAATTTCAAGGAGCACCAACCCCTCAAATTATTTTCAGAACAATAATAATATCAGAGGATCTCCCTATTTTCAAGTAAGCTCAAGAAACTCAACACTCTTATCTACCTAATACCCTAAGAATCCAACTCTTTGAATCCTTAAAATATTAAATAGAAAAGAATTACAACTCTGTTATGCATCATGTTTTCCAAATTTTGTATCACAGAGTTTTCCAATACATCTCTTGATACGGCCAAAATAACTATGTCTCAAAATTTCTATCCAGTTGCTTTTCATTATTCACAACACTGCATTTTATACATCTTTTCCAGTGTGTAGTCTTCAAAGAGATTCAAGGTCAAAGGAGAGCTGAAACCTCCTTTCTATTTTTAGGAAAAAAGGATGCCAAAAAAGTAACTGTCTTAAGGAGTAACGACTGAACAACCAAAGTAAAAAGATTCAAACTGAAGTTAACAAAGCTTTTTACAATAGAATTCTTCATCTTGTACCCAGCAAGATTATTAGTATAAGTGAAATTAATTTGCCAATACAAGAGCCGTTTCACCCAGCTAAGAGTCGTCCTCAACAAATCTGAAACGTGTGAGATCATTTCACTGCTTAAAAAGCATGACTGCCCACCACAGTAAATCATAACCTCTAATGCATGAATAACAATACTCTGACAGGGCATTATTTGCCACATTAGTAACTAAGATGCAGAGAATAATTCTAAAAATGGTGATTATAAACTAGTATGTGCAGCATGAAACACATAAATACCAGAGATTCAATGCCAACCAATGATGTCGGCCTGCAACTATATTTAGAAATTCACATGTCGGCCACAGTGACAGAGTTTGTTAAACGTTCGCCGAGACATCCAAATAGTCCTGTCGAAGGCAATTAAATCTCCAGTCATTCCCCTTAGTTATCGCTTTCGCCATGACCCATCAGAGTCAGGGAGAAGTCATAAAGAATACATTATGTCACGCCGAGAGCTCATTTGTTATGTTCTTTCTGATCGCTAAGACATAAGCAAGTTTCTCACCGAGATGCCCATTTATTTCATTCACTGTCACTATAGCCTTTTGATATCGGAGAGACATCTCGTAGACCAGTCTTTGTTTTGCCAAGAGCCCTTCGTGATCAAAATTTTCGCCATAATATATCGCTCTCGGGGAGACCTCATATAGATAATACTTCGTTATACCGAAAGTCACCCACCATCTTATGTGTCGCTGAGACAAGTCAGATCCTATGCCGAAAAAGTTCTTTTGTGTTCCATCGGCAAGACTAGAGGTCACTCGCTGAGACCTCACGCCGAAAACCCTAACTCTTACCGAGATGTATACCTTTATGTTGTCGGTCGATATAAGAAAACAAACTCGCCAAGAACTTTCTTCATTGCACATGAGTCATACCAAAATGTTCCTTTTGTTTTATGCATCGCCGAGACATATCAATGTTGGGTAGACCTCTCGGAGAGCACACTATGTCATACGGAAAATATTTATCCACTCTGAGTCGTTGAGACAATACCAACCTCTCGTCGAAAGCCCCTCATAAGACTTAGTCGGCAAGACCTGATAGGTTCGCTATGACATTACACCGAAGCTGAGACCTCTTGCCGATATGCAATTTTTCCATCGACGGTCGGTAAGACTAAAGTAAGTTCACCAAGACGTTTCAACGAAGAAAAATCTCTCGCCAAAGAGAACCCTTTGTTGCCGGTTGGGGAGACATGATGAGTTCGCTAAGACATCATTCCGATGGTATAACTCATGCTGATATGATCCTTTTATATCACCGAAACAATGGAGAAGTCCTGTTGAAAGCTACCTGTAAGTAAAATCCAATCGTCATGACATCAGAAATGTCTTGCCAATAGGCAACACAGACGTTTATTAGAGAAATGGATCAGGGAGACCTTGGCATTCTCACGCTGATATGTTATTTCTTGTCACCGAAACGATGTACAAAAGATAACCTGAGACTACACGAAGCTCAAACTGAACAATACCATAAGATATTAAAATTTTGAATGTAAACTGTCCACTGAATGCCACATGTAAACCATATAGACAAAACTGTACCAAGATAAAGCATGAGAAACCAATCTGAAACTTTCAACAAGTAGAATCAATAGAAAGGGATTTTGTCATCAAGGACAAACCATATGATCACAACTAAGAACCAACAGGAGCATCTATGAGTACCAACAATTAGCATCAACCAAAAATAAAGTATTTTAATTTTTATTGTTTCTTGAGGTTTGGAAATTATGTAGTTGGAGAATAAATTGCAATATTGGGCCAAAATAAAATATTAAATAATTGGCCTTATTATATTGTTACAAAATTGTGGCATTGGAGATAGTTTAGGAGGAAAATTTTGATTTGTGAAATTCAAAAAGGCAAAAAAGGAATTTTGGGCGTGGATTTTTTTGGGAATTACAAGTGGGGAGAACTCATTAAAGCCCCTTATTTGTAGCATGGAAGATTTGGATGCCCAAGTTGTGTAACTGTTGCTTTTTTCCAAGTTTGGACCTATTTGTGAGGAGTGGGGAATCCAAGTTGACTCAAGTTTTGCATTCTTGGGAGTGCTTTTATTTATTTTTATTTTTGTGGAGAATTTAATATTTTTTAATGCATTTTTCTAGGTTTGGCATGGGAGATGGAGGCCATAGTAAAGTGGAGATAGTGGATGTCATATTAGAGGTTACTAGACAATCTTGAATGTTTATTCTTTTCCAAAATGGAGGAGTGGAGGAGGGGAAACATGGATTTTCTTAGAGGGGAGTTAGAAGACATTTTGTTGTAGGTTTGAGAGATGTGTTGCAACATCAAATGGATTATGGAATCCATGGTTGAAGAACAAATTTGATTATTGAAGATTACATTTTGTGTGAGGATTGTGTGAAATTCCCTCTTCATTAATTTAAAATGGTTCTAATAACCATTATGGGCCCTCATGAAGCTATAAAAACACTTTTTTTTTGAAAAAATAACTTCTTGCATTTCCTTTTTCCCTTTAAAAAGTGGTTGTCGAGATTTCCGGTGGTTCTGAGAACCTTGTTGGGTTTCAAGAAGATTATGAGAACCTTTTCAGGTTTCAACAAGGTTTTGAGAACCTTGTTAGGTTCCAACAAGGTTCTGAGAACCTTGTTAGGTTTTGATAGAGGTTTTCTAACCTTGTAAAATTTGAATCTTTTTTTATTTTTGAAATCACATATGATTTTTGGATATCTTCAAAACACTTAAAGCCTTAATTAATACTTGAGAAGGACTAGGTATCTCATCTCAAATTTTCAAAGCTAATATAGAGGTTTGAAATGACTGCACATTATGGACAATAAGCATAAAAAAAGCTAAAAATAGGTTGAGTTCAAAAATAAGGCCAAAACACCTTAATCCTAACAATAACTGTACTAGAAAAAAAATCTAGTGATGGAACCTGCACTTTTGAAAGAACCTCCACTAAATTTTCAACAATATCTCATTTTTTTGATTTTGACATTGTATGCCCAAGTTATGGTGAAATGAAAAAAAACTCCCTTATGGCAAGTTTGGGCTTGGAGGGGGCCTACTAGGGATACAACATTGATGTCATCTACTAAAATTCCAACTTTAGCAAATTTTGTTGTCGATATACCCCAGATAGCCAAAATATTCTCTTATATCATTGGAAAAGCACATGTTTCTTGAAAAAGAGGATTTTCTAGAACATTATGAGATGTTACTGATGCTGCGGAAATATAATTTAAAATAGACTATTATGTCCAGTTATTTGCCACATTGTGTGGTAAAAGAGGTTGGATTTAGAGTTGCCACTAAGTTTTCAGCTGACCAACGATGATTTAGTTGTTGGAAGTTTATGGGGTAGCCAGAATGCCCATTGAAAGGAGTAATAGCGGGGTACGACCCTGATAGGGTATTACATGCATAGTACCCTATGGGTACACAAAAAATCCTCTTTTTAATATTTGTTTACTCTATAAAAATGTTTTAAAATAGACAATTTTGACCTATACCAGTGCTTAGAGAACAATTAATAGTGGTAGGATTGTATGAATGTACAAGTAAGTACGGATTCATATAGTTGTATGGATTACTATGCATGAATTTTCTTGCCCCTATTTTTTTTTATTTTTTGCAACTTTTTGATTTTTGATGAATTGACAAGTGATCTTAGGGTTTTTGACCATTTTGGATCCAATGGTGATGCCCGTTTCACTCCACAATGAGCCAAATTTTCTCTCAAGGCCAGATCTTTCAAAATTTGAATAGAAGTCATAAATTTGGTGCTTTGATACTATGTTGGAGTTGATAGTGAACCCCACAACTCCTAGAAATCACCTGCAACCAAAAATCCTATCACAAAAGAGAAACAAAGCAAGGTAGATTTGCTATGCAACCTCGAGAAGATGATACATTGAATCACTGAGGACAATGATCCTTATGGGGGGAGATATGTTACACCCCATTTTTTATTTACCAAATTACTTTTAACTTTACGTTAAAACATAATGATAGATGTATGATAATGTACTTTTGATATTTAATGTTATGCTGAAATTGAATGCAATGAGATGTATTTGCACTTTAATGGTTTATTGTTATTTAATCAATATTATGGATATGCCATAATTGTTAATGAATAACTACGTGAATGTTCTTAAGTGAAATGCAGAATAAATTTCTTGCCCTCTAGAAGGAGAGGGAGAGTATTGCCTAGGAGAGGGGTATGGTCTACGGATTTGTTAGTATTTCTATATGAGTTTACTCCCACCCGTGTAGGTCATTTTTAGACCCTGTCAAGTCAATTTGAGTTCAGAGTCATCAATTAAGGCGATAGGGTAAGTAGAAACTAGTCGTTAAATGATCTTGTTTCCATCAATTTATATCGATTGAATTTATGTATTTTTATAATTAAAAAATATTATGTATATTAATTATATATATATATATATAATGTTTATACACCAATTTTAATATATACATATACATATATATTGGAATGGAAATAAAGGAGTATATATAAATACGTTTACATATAAGTTATATATTATATAAAGATATTACATGTATTTAATATTTAATAATCACATGCTTATAAAAGAATGAAGAATGGTAAATAACATTAGTTTTATTAATGCTCATCGAAAGGCATAATAACCTTCATCAATGAATTTGGCAATGTTATAATATGACATTAAAGCCAATGATATTGCATGAATTAACAATCACCATCTTATTTCTTTAACACCACTTTGTGGCGATATCATTTAAACTTTGAATTGTTTCCAACTGCTATTCAAACATATTTATAACAACTTTCTTAAGCATGATAATGGGGAATACTTGACCCATTTAAAGAGGGACCTTATTCTAATTGTAAGCACATTGCATATAGTGTTAAGCCGTTAGTGGTAAGTCAAGTTGGGCACAATTCTAAAGCCATGATGGTGGCAATTTAAATTGATATTAATCTTGATTATTTAGCTTATCGTGGCACATGAGTAATGAATCTTTCCATCTTCTATATTTAAATTCTTAATATGTGGATAATGATTCGTGTGGGGGTAAGTTAATTTCTTGTGGGTGCCAAAAATGAATAGCATTTTAGTTATTATTTTCCTATCTGCAAACCAAAGGGATAATGCAACACCATATTGGTAAAGGGATGCCATATTTTGAGGAACCAATTATTTTTGTTAGTTGCTATCAGCTAGGTCGACTACTTAAGAAACTAAGATTTCTTTGTTTCAAGTTTTATTCATTATGAAGTTGAGAGGATGAAGCACTGTAATAGTGATAGAGTCTTACTCTTTCTAAAGAGTAGATTATGTGTAAGTGTTGAGTTTCAATAAAAGTGGAATAGAAGGGAAACAAAGGCATAAGTATAGTATTCCAGTGTCCCTTGAATAGAGTCTTTATAATCAAAAGTTTTAGTGGATACGCTATTGGGAATAGGTCGATTGACATTTGAGCTAGTTTTGTTTGAATCATTTTACAAGTGCAGAGTTTCAGTGATTCCTCAAGCACATTCTTTTTTTGGTTTCTTGTGAATGCATATATATGTCTTAATATTTATCTGATATAAAGAAGAGAGAGTTTTCTAGTTTTCTTGAAATAGATAAACTATGAGCATTACAAATTCTTTTAGCTACAGTTCTTGCTGTAGAGGAAACAAAGTTGAAGAGGATAGATTAATGATCTTTGAGTTTGAGTTTTATAATTATTTTACTCAATAAGGAGTTAGAATCCTAGTTGGGTTAAAAGCTTAAGTATTTACTAAGTTGTATGGGTAGAAATGTTATAGGTTGGAAGATAAAACCTCAATAAGGAAGCATAGAGATGACATGTGGACCTACAAGAAGAATAAAGGATATCATCTGAAGCGATGGTTGAAAGATGGTGTTGATTTAGTTCTTAAAAGACAAAAAATAAAACGGGTCAACTATCTTGGCAGGGAGATATAAAAAAAAGGAAAACTAACATTCCACGAGGGTCTTTTGGGCTGACTAAAGAAGGGGTCTTTTGATTAATTGAAAAGGGGTGTCAAAGAGAAGATTTTAGGATTGAGAAGGTGTTTTTTTCCATAGAAATGTAGAAGTCATTTGGTACAAAGAACGGTGAAAGAGAATGCTAGAAATGGAGTGTTTATAGAAAATGTTGTTGAAGAAAGATGATGATGGAATGGAGCAAGTTTTAGTTTTGTGAATAATAATATTGTAATTGATGTTGAATAAATGTAATGAAATATGTTATTCTATGATGTGCTTCCATTGTGAGTTTTAGCTATTTGATTGAATTTCTTGATAAGGGACCTTGGTCTTGACTTCATCAAGTTATATCAGAGCAAGGATAGATGCAAGAGTACAAAGAAGAAAAGAAGCTAAGAGAAAAAAGATGATAAAAATACTAGAGTAGGTTTTCTTGTGGAGAAAGAGAGAAGTGAGAGGTAAAGAAGTTATAGTGGTGTGTGAGTTTTGTTACTAGAAAATTTGATCACCTAGAAAGAAGCTAGAGTTGTTGGTGTAATTAATTATTTAATTACACTTTATTAAGTTTACTTAGGTAATAATTAGTTTACTTAATTAATAAGTAAGCTTTATTTAGTTGAGCTATTTTTAGTTCAAAATTAGGTTTAGGGTTATGCATACATTGCTTTTATAAAGCAATTCATCTCTTGTATTTTCTCAATTCTTGAATATTATTCATTTGTACATCTTCATGCAAATTGCTCTGCTTTTTCTATTTTTCTCTTATGGAAGGCATTTTATGGCTTGCATTTTAGATCTTGGTTTCTAACATGGTATCAGAGCCTTGATTTGCAACCTCTTCTCAATTTTTGGAGAAATTCATTGTAGAGCACATTTGGGGATCCTTGAGGGTTTCATGCCTTGAGCCTATTTTTGGAGCATTTTGGATCAGACCGGGAATCTCCATTGGATTTAGAGCACTGGAAAAAGTTAGGTTTGGCTTTTGTTTCGTTGATTTTCATCACCATTTGTGAGATTTGCAAGGGTTCAAGTCTAGTGATTTTTTTGCCAGATTTAGGGGTAGTAGATTTTTTTGGGAACTTTGGGAAAAAATGGAGGTCACCATTGTGTTCAAGTGGATGTTTCTAAATTTTTTGATATAAAATTTTCTTATACTCTGTGAAATTTGAAAAAAAGGCAAAAAAATTTGCTAGGGAAGCCATACGACCTCCCTAGCACATAGTATGAGGCAAAAAAAATAAAAAAATAAAAAATGGTTTAAAAAAACCATGCCTCTAGTTCAAATCAGGCGCCACCCAACAACCACCTAGCGGCCATCAGGTGGCCATCCACCCACCATTTCCACTCAGTCTGCAGCCACCCAGCCATCGCCTTCCTCCTACGGGCTTAAGCACCAGCTACCGTTGGTCACATTGGTGACTAGGCTCTCTGCGCCCAGCCCCCAATTGACTCTAGCCCTATGGAGGTCATGTGGGTGGCCAAGGGCCATGCTCTAGTTCCTTCCGCTAGCCCCCTGGTCCGCCCAAGTGACCAGGGGCTTATTTTTTTAGCCCCTTGGGCTGCCTATAGGCCTAATTGGTCTTTTTGGAGCACTTTCACTAAATCGGGTATAACTTGGGCATACGATCTCCTTTTTTTGGAAACAAGATACCGTTGGAAATCTAGTTTTGAGCCTATTCTAGTGGTGTAGTCCATTTTTCCATATTTTTTTCCAATTTATTTCTATAGGCCTCTGAAGTCAGATCTAGCTGTTTTCAATCCGAGAAGCATAACTTTTGACTCGGGTATCAGTTTTTCGTGATTCTTGCAGCATCGGAAGCTAACTTAGTCCTCTTCACAGATCTTAGTCCTAATTTTCTAGAATTTTTACTAGGTTCCTAACATTTTTGTCAGATCTCAACTTTTTCTTTCTTGGTTATTTTTTTGGGAAACATGCTATTCAGGCTAAATTTTTGAGATCAAAGAGATTTTTTTTGCATTGAGAGTATATACTATTTTTATTCATCATGGATTCACATAATATTGCACACCTTACTCGATTCAACTAATTTGGTTGGAAAAAACAAATGGAGATTCATTTGATGCACAAAGGGTTGTACAAAGTGACCATAGGTACAAAAGTTGAACCTACAAGTGCTATTGAAAAGAGAAAGTGGTTTAATAGGTGCGATGAAGATTTTGGTACATTATGTTTCTCTATTTTTCTTGATCTTCTCTTTCATGTTGAGTCTTGCACTACATCGCATCAGATTTGGACTACTTTGAAGTCTTTGTTTGGGAAGCAGGATACTGTGAGAGGATTCTAGTTGGAGAATGAGCTTATTAGCTTAAATCCTAGGGATTTTGACAATCCAGGAGTTCTTCACAAAACTCAAGTCTCTTCATTTGCAGCTGACATAGTTTGGTATTCAGAAGTAGGACTCTCAATTGATATTGTCCATTCTTTCCAAGCTTGGACCAGATTATTTAGTTTTTGTATCTACCTTCTATGCCACTAAGGATGCTCTTGGTACCAGATTCACTATGCCATCTCTTGATGACTTTTCTTCATCTCTCACTCGAGATCAAGCTAAGTTAGCTAGCATGGGCATGGTGAAACCTTCTACATCATAGACACTTATTGCATCTTAGGCGCCCATAGATCAAAAGGCTTCTGATGGAAAGGGAAAGAAATAAAAACAAAAGGATTCAAAATCTCATGAGTAGAAAAAGGAGTCCTCAGATTTATCCTCCTCTTCTAAGGGGAAATCATCTAAGAAGGAGAAGGTTACATGTGCATATTGCAAGAGGGAAGGACATGCAAAACATAGTTTCTATGAGGACATTGGTGAGTTGAAGAATCTTCTTAAGAAACATCAGATTGATTTTCCTTCTAGGATGTCTACATCATCTTCTTCCCCTCATTCTTCTTATTCAAAATAGCTTGATAGGGGCATAGCTAGTTTGCATACCTCATCAGATATGAAGGGACATGCTCTTTGTGCTTATTTAGGTCATGGATCAGGGAGATGGCTTCTAGATTCAAGAGCATCTCATCATATGGCATCTTCACAGTCTATGTTCACTTCCTTTGAGCCTTGCACTATGTCTCCTATTTTGATGGGAAACAATATATATATATATATATATATATATATATATATATATATATATATATATATATATATATATATATGAGTGTTACAGGGAAGGGGTCTATTGGTTTTGGGGACAACACTTTTCAAGATTTCTTGCATGTTCCTCATTTGATGAACAACCTTCTTTCCATATATCAAATCACACATGGAGACAATGGGAGATCTGTGGAGTTCACACCTGATTCAGTTATCATTAGAGACTTGGAGAGTAGAGAGGTTAATGCTACTGGGGTGGTGGATCACTCATCTCAGTTGTATTCCTTTGCAAATTTTGCTTTTGATGGTGCTTTTTTTTTCCTACAACTGTTCATCACACTTCTAGAGTGAATCATCATTCAGAGGAGACATTTGGCTTCTTGAACATTGTTGTTCTCACTTTGGATCCAATTCTTGAGCCATCCATTCCATCTCCTCCACCTACTGTTGCTGTTGCTGATACTTCTATGGCTACAGATGTAGTTTCTTCTATTTTAGTGTAGCGGGACCTAGTTAATCATTCATCTTTGGAGGTTTCTCTTGAGTCTCATCTACTTTGACTTCTTCATTGGTTGAGGTCACACCTGCTTTTGTGGAGACATATTGGGCTACACCTGATTCACCTTCAAAGATTGCATTCATGAGGCTTCTTCCCTCTCACTTCTTTTAGGAGATGTGGTTTCTTCACTTTTGGAGCTACTTCATTATGGGGGGGCTATGTGGTCTCTTTATTCCTCTCTTCTAGGGGGGTTCACTCATATATCTTTGTGATGGATGGTGTCCTTGGGGGGTCTTATGGAGTCCTCCAACTTTCATCACTTAGTTGTTTTTGCATCCTTTCGAGGAGGAGTTTTTTCCCACATGGTTTTCTCCTTTACCCCGTTTGGTTTAGTTTGCATTGCATTTTTACATGGGTATCTAACATGGACTAGTTTTCGGGACCCATTCATGATTTCATGCATTCATCCTAGCATTAGGTGCATTATTTTTAGTCTCCCTAAGTTTCACTTAAGGGGGGGTGTTGGTGTAATTAATTATTTAATTACACTTTATTAAGTTTACTTAATTGATAAGTAAGCTTTATTTAGTTGAGCTATTTTTAGTTCAAAATTAGGTTTAGGGTTATGCATACATTTCTTTTATAAAGAAATTCATCTCTTGTATTTTCTCAATTCTTGAATATTATTCATTTGCACATATTCATGCAAATTGCTCTTCTTTTTTTGTTTTTCTCTTGTGGAAGGCATTTTCTGGTTTACATTTCAGATCTTGATTTCTAACAAGAGTCGGAGAAAAAACTTGTTGATGACAAAAGAAGTTGTGGAAAGAGGAGAGAAGCAACAAAAAGAAGATCAGAGAAAAATAAGATGCTTTTGAATGAATAAAAAATGAATTTGAAGATATTGTTGGACAACTGAAGGTGAACATGAGAGGCTAGAAGGTGTCTTGAGAAAACCATAGGAGAATTATTGTAGAAGATGAGATTATGTAATTGCAAAGGTCTTGAGCTCTCGAGAATATTCGTTGCAGGGGAGAAGAGGCTTGTAATTGCTAAGGGATTGAGTTCTAGAATATTTGTTTCATGTATGAAGGGAGGCCTATAACTGTAGAGGGTAGAGAAGGAGACACAAGAAGCTAAAAAGTAATTTTTTTTAAAAAATTGATAGAGAAGTGTGAAGATTTTTATTGCATGTAGAGTCTTGTAGTTGTAGAAGGTTGATACCCTAGAAGCAAAAAATATTGTTGCAAGTGAAACTTGTGATTGTAGAGAGACATGTGAGTCTTTGAAGAAATAGTAAAAGTTAAAAAAATGTCTCCAAGAAGGAGAACAAGAAGGGTAATGAAAAGTGCCATAAGAATCTTATTTTGGAAAGAACAACGAGAAAGAAGATATGCCAATTTTTTATTGAAGAATTATAGAGAATCTAGGCTAGATTAAATGTACTGGAGATTGGACAGTTAAAAGAAGCTAAAGTAGATAAGAGGAAATGTAAAGAGAGGTTGTGTGAAAACAAAATTGTGACAAATGAAATTTTGATGTTGAAAAGCATGAAGAGAGGATAGATTTATATCCCAAAGAAGGATATGAATTAGGTATCTCTCATGAAATAGAAAGATTTGAGAAGAAAAAAAATCCTATTGAAAGAGGATAATGAAAGGAATGAAGAGAAGAAGTTTTACAACCCTTTGATAGAAGGTGAATGAAAGAAGAAACATGTGGGAGTAGTCCACACAATCATAAAAGAAAGAAAACAAGGAAAAAAAAGAAGTGAGAAAAGAAAAGAAGAGAAGAAGAAAGGATGGTCACTGTGGACCATAGGTTTACCACTATTGAAGAATGTGAAGATGAAGAAAGTAAAAAAATGGTATTACACATGCTGGAAGAACATAAAAAAGATAGTGATGAAGATTTTATTTCCATCTCATCTTGTTTTTCTATAGGAAATGAATAAGAAAAAGAAGATAAAGAAGATGGTGGAGTTCAGAAAATTTACTTAGAGAGTCTTATATTTGATGAAGATGATTTCCTATTGAAATACGAGATGAAGAAAATAGGAAGACTATTTGAGGAAGGAAGGTTAGATGAAGCATAAGAAGTGAAAGGGGTTATATTTGAAGGTCCCTTGTTCAATAAGTAAATTGATGATGATGATGAGGAGAGCCTCATGTTGAGGGAAGAGATGAGAGAAATAATATATTGTTGGGAGAAGAATTGTTGGATGAGTTTGAGGAAGTGAGGAAATATATGTAGATGGGAGAAGATGATTCCCATGAATATGTTCACATTTCTTGGGATGTGGATAGAAAAAATGAGGAAACATAGTGTCATGTAGATGATATTGGGGTTAAGTGCAAAAATATGGGGGCAAAAAAGTGGCCAATTTACTTTTTCATCCCAAAATAGTGAAAATGCAAGCGCGTTATAGTAAAACTTGCTTGCGTTATGGGTTGGTAGTGACTAAGATTGGGCACGGTCATTACCAAGCCATAGCACAAGCGCATTATAACGTGCAAAAAATGTGCACATTTTGAGTTCAAAAAATGTGCATTTTTTGAAATCAATTTTTTTTTTCCAAAATGTGAGTGTGTTATACATTGACACTTTTTTCTTCCCTTTCTCTTGTCTCTTTCTTCTTTTTATCTTTTAGGGAAACTATATATATGAAATAAACATTTAAGTATAAGTTGACATTTACATATGGACATTTATACTTTAAGTTATATTTCATGTATATAGTTTCAGGATGTTTGAGAGTGGTTTTAGATCTCGAGGATTTATAATTCAAATTCTAGTTTTTTTAAGATCTTACAATTTTTCAGACTTAGCAAATTTCAGTAATTAACATGTCAAATATCAGTAATCAGGAGGTTAAATTTTAGTAATCAACAAGTTGTATCATCTTTC
>VDFB02075321.1:211609694-211655703 GCA_007258455.2 Sequoia sempervirens | reverse complement strand
CTCCTTCCCTATATACTTCTCCTTATCTCTATCCATCTCTACCTCTCCCTCCCTCTCTCTCCCCCATCTTTCTCTACTAGAGAATCACTAGTACACAAACAACAATATATGACTAAATAAACTACTGAAAATTGCATATAAATGACTAATTTTAGTCACGTGACTATTAGTAGTTTATTTGTAGTCATTTATAATGCGACCAAATAAATGACTAAACTATTTTAGTCGTTTATTTAGTCATTGATTTGGCCATTGATTTAGTCATATATTTAGTCATTAATTTAGTCATATATTTAGTCATTAATTACTCTAGTCATATATTTAGTCATTATAAATAAAATCTAACTTAATTAATCCTCACAAATTTATGCGTATAAACTTCAAGTATCATAGATATTCAAATGTTGAAGAAGAACCATGAAATGAAGACTAAAATGCTTGAAAAAATATGATTGATCATACACACACAAACACATTACAAATCAAGAGGAGCCACAACATAGTATTTATGAGTGGAGAAAAAACCACTCTGAAATTTACTTCATTAAGCCTCATTGGAAAATCAAAATCTCATTGGTTGCATTCAATGTCTTAGTGACATGTACAACTTACAAAAACTATATAAGCAAAATACTCCTATTTTCATATACTTATACTATTTTCCCCTTCCTTAACTATAGTCCTTTTGGAAAGGCAACAACCTCCTATAGGGGCTCGACCCATTTAATCCCCTTGAAAATCCACAACTTTCTCGCCGCTATTGGTTTTAGCTCCTCCAAAATCTTCCTCGCTAGTATTCACCTTTCACTTCTCCAATTTGGAGTTGCAACCTGCAAATAAGGTTTCAAAATTTGTAAATCAAAAACTCAAAAAAGTCAAATAATACAGAGGATAAAATTCAAACATTTTCTTTTCCTTTTCCAACTATGGCACCCTAAACTTAGGTGTTAGATATAGCGAATGTATCAGAATTAGATATAACATCCATCAAAAGCATATTTGGAAGTAGATTTTTATCAGATATTGTAGTTGCAAGTTCCACTAATTATAATAAAGATAAATAGTTTTACCTTTCTGCATCAACTAACGCAATTCTAATAACTTTTAGAGGATCGACAATGCTAGCCTTTATCATATCAACATACTCACCTGCAAGTTGCAACAAAACATTAAACTTATTAATTAGACTCAACATCCAAGAAAGAAAAAGAAACTTCAAACACTATCAATTTAGTAAAAAAATATCAATTTCAAAGATCAAAGTAGCCAACGCTTCACTCTCTACATCCTCTACTACAATCAAAAGAGGCCTTTGTTTTTGTGATAAATGCAACAAGAAATTATATTATTTTTCAAAACTTATCAATATTTACTTATGAACTAAAGATCATTCTAATTGTCAAACTAATCAACATGACTACCTAATTTCTTTCTATCACATACACTTTGGGTATACAAGATCATTATGAATCCCAATTATTGAACTATGAAATTCAACAACACAATGAAATTATATCTTAAGTAAAATGTAAATCAAATCAACATTACATTGCTCAGCTTATCAATTAATAGTTGAAGAGGCAAAGCTTAGTCAACAAGAGATAATGCTAAACGCAATCTAAATTGGTAGGGCATATTGATCTTCAACACTCCTAGCTATTTCTTCATACATTTCCCATGGTTCTCAACATAAGTTACTCCAAGAATGAATCCCATCATCAAGAATGGTGTATGCAACATGAGCATGGGGCTAAAGATAGTGTAATTGCATGGTTTAAGGCACATAAGATTACTTAAGACTCTCTAGACATGAAAACAAGATAGGGTAACTTTAAAAACTTGACACAATGTTGCCTCCAATGAAAATGGTGCAAAAGTATAAGACAGTCCTATGTGAGAGAATTTCAAGCTTGATGCAGGCTATGGTATCTTTAAATAACATACTAGGGATGAATTTTGATGAGAAAATACTTTGTTTCAACACCCATGACAAGTACTAATCCAGGTTCAAACTATTTTGCATGTTTTGATTATACTGTCCTATGGAGACAACTCCAAACAAATAAAACTTAGGATTGAATTGACCAAGAAATTCCTACCTTAGACTTGTAGAGACTGCAAATACCCTTAACAATATGAGACAACAGTGGTTGCTTGGAAATCCAACGTGGGTTTTAGGCAACCAACAACAAAAGATCAAAAGACACTTTTTTTTACAAGATTCTCTTCACTGTTCTAATGGGACAGTCTATAAGGAAACAAACCAAGATTGAAACAACAAAAGTAAGCCTTGCTTCAGGTCTGCACACTCACCAAAACCATCAATAAACACTTTTCAAGCCATGGATCAAGTTTTTCAAATGTGGGTTGAGAGATTTTGTAGCAAAAAGAGAGAAATCACTATTTTTCCTAGTTTCCTCCTATGGACTGAAAGAGGCAACACAATAATATAACATGCAATTGGTTTTATTCCATAAGCAGGGCCATACAGGCCGTACAAGATCCAAAAACTTGCTGTAACCACAAAAAACAATGAAAATATTATTCAAAATTCTTGCATAAACAACAAAAATCACTTCAAATGTTCAATGCTCAACCATTCTAGGCTCCAACTTGCCTTTTACAATCAATTTTAGTAGTTACAAGATGTTTCCCATTAAAATTAATGATTTTTCATTATTTTTGCCAAGTTGCCAAGATGCATGACACCCAAAATAGCAACTTTTGCAAGTTTTGGACAACTCACACACAACTGATTCCCTAGGTGAAGATAATAATGTGCCATTAGAATCCATTTCACTAAAAAATCATACAACTAAAGACAAGATTCTTGAGGTTATGACGACACAAGTGGGATCTCCTTTAACTAGTGAGTTTCCTAAGTCACCTCCCATTAGTGAATCACATAAGAAAGTAAAAGGTTTCTTGAAATCCATGATGCAATCTAATTATAACAATGTTCTACAACAACTGAGTTGTAACTTAGTTGCTCAAACATGAAGGCAACCATAAATCATTCCCACTCCATTACCTTTTTCTCAACATAGTGTGCCTAGTGTTGAAGACCTTAAAAAGACTCCTGCTAATATATCTATATGGAAACTTATTCAATTATCACCTACATTCAAGTGTCTATTTCAAGAACTGTTGCAAATAAAGCAGGAGGAGATCCATGGCTAGGGTTCTAAAGATAGTTATCTATTGAATGGTTATGCTCTAAATACTGGTTGAGAAACTCAAGGAATGCCTACAAGAGTGACACCAACAAGAATTGTACATTTGAATTTCAATCTTTAGAAGAAAAGAATGCAGATGGGAGTACAAGGTCTTGTCATTGATCCAAGGCAATTGGATTAATCAGTGACAATTTGGATAAACAACTAAGGGCAGTCTAGGATACAAGGAAGTTCACAATAACTTCCTATGTCATATACATGCTGGAAAGGCACTTCAAGTACAAGGGTTAGGGTTGCAAGGGGCTTATTGTACAAGATAGGGTATATGAAATTTATCCTCAGCTGCACCTATCCAACATCTCACATTACAATAATGATCAAACTTTGTTTTCTAATCACAAAGATCCATGACTATGTGAAAAGCCCACGAACATAAATAATAATTTGCTGATAAATCACAAGAGATAACTCTTGCAGTCAAACAAAAACTGCACAAAATTAATTTGGTGGAAAGGCTTTAAAAACTTTCAAGCAAATACAATTCGTAGGTGTAAAGCCAAATTCCAAAACTTTTGCCAACATCCTCTCTGCTCGTGCCAAATTGGGAGCTTTGAAACAAGATATGAATATCCATCAATGCATAGACAATACATGATAGTATCCCTATAAGAAATGTGGTATGTGGATTGCAATATTGTAGGATATGCACAAAATGGATTTGTTGAAAAGGCTTTAGAAAATTTCAAGCAAATGCAATTGGCAGGTGTAAAGCCAGATTCCATAACCTTTGCCAACATACTCCCTTCCTGTAATAAAACTCATCAAATGGTTTATTCTTACCATCATAAAATTGAAAACAGATGATTGATCTAAAGCAAAGAAAACAATTAAATAGCACAAAGTGAATGAGACATGAAATTTTTTTACGATTAACATTTCACTTGGAAATTGGAATTGTTGTGTTGCTTTCACAATAGAGCAACATTTGATCAATAATGAAATGTTTTTTGAGCAACAACAAAAACAAGCAAATGAGTGGGGTAAAGTGTAACAAAACATGCTTATCAGGATATTAAATAATAAGAATATTTTCCAAGTTCAAATATTCAACCACTGCCAAGATGAGTTTGAGAGGCCAAAACAAACAGAGGAAGAAGACTTGCAGAGTTAAGGGAAATTCAAAAACTTGAGAGGGATAAATCTTTTACTCCAAAGGCATGGGTTTAGAGCCAACTTTGGAGCTTTAAATACTGTGTATCCATGAATTGCAAAGGGTGTGTTTGGAATGTGAAGAAGACACAAAAATATAGGGTGCTCGATGGAATGAAGAAGTTTTTCTTTCACAAACAAAGCCATAGAAGATTAGGGTAAAAGTCTTCTAGTGAAGCATCAATTATTGAGGCGTTATGAAACATTTGAAAAGACTAACAAACACACTATTTCCTTGCACACTGATGATGAATACATGAAAGCCCTAAAGCCAGTAGAAGCGAGAAAATCATAAACGAAAGTGATATCAAAGAGACCCTTGCTTATCGAAGAGAACATTAAATGTCTCTTGGACACCCCAATGAGTCAACAAGAGAAGAACAAGAGATCATTGGAGAGAGTGATAAACATTGGAATGACTCAATGCACTGTCCCCTTGACGCTCTGATAGTACTTAGGTGCAAAATTTGTTGGGAAGAGAATTTGATATTAGTGGGAGTTGGGTCAATGTCTCCCTGATACAATGATATGCATCAATATCCATCAGGGACACTATGATTTGCCGATGGGAGTAATTGGTAAGTTCCTCCAATGGGGCGAAAGGATAAGTCATGATGGAAAGGTAAAACAATATTTTATTAAAACGATGAGAGTCTTTTAGCTACTAGTTCATCAGAAAAGTCAACTAGTTTAGGAAACATAGCTTCCAACCAAGCAATAGAAAAACTAGCATTGCTTGAAGCATTAGAACCAATAGAATGTGAACTACCCCCTATCATGGGAAAGGATGGCCTTCATGTATGTATATTGATGCGTTAATGGAAGTATGCATGGTTATGGTATCTGCGTGTTTGTCTCTTATGGAAAAGATGGCCTTCAACAATAATCATAGATTAGACATGCTATCAAGACAAATATTAGAGACAAATCTCCAATATAAATACATTGACATCAAAAAGAAACATATGATTTGAGAAATAAGAAATAGTGGTGCCATAGCTAGGTCAAAATACAGATCAACATTTAGTCTTTTTCATTTCTTATACCACAAAACATGTCAATAGAAAATACATTATTCAAGGATTTGTTAAAACCTATCATTTTTGGGGATGATTGGACACTTCGAAGAAAATATGATGGTGAAGATGCAAAGCATTATGGTACAATTAATGGAGCAATTAGTACCATTACAAGCCATCACACAACAATTTCCTAAAATAAGATATGGAACAATACCTTTGGTGAATGATGGATGTTGTAAGTAGAAATCATAACATCCTGGCCAATGTCCACCTTATAACCTCCCGGAAAAACATCAGCCTCCTAAGCCCATCTAATTAAAACCTACATTTTCATGTTGAAATATGTGGTTTGGCCAAGCTATGAGTATGGATTATTAATGAGAAACACAATTTAAAAACACATGCAATGTTATATTCATCTAATGCATGAAAAGGCATTACTTAGCAAAATTTTCATACAGGTGGGTGTGGATAAAGTCGCATTGAATCATTTATGCAATGGGTTAGATAATTCAGCTCCTTCATATTTGCAAAATGTGGATTCCTTCCTTGTAGTACTCTATCAACCTCCTCTTGTGGTTTCTTTAGTGTAGTAGGATTATGGATGTATAAAGTAACAATATGTCATTTAAAAATACTACTTGAAACTAGTTGTTCAGAACTTCAATATAAAACATGTCAGGCACAAAATCTTGATAAAAGATAGAATTTTCTTCTTTGCTTTCAAATTTGAAGTAGTTTGCTTTGAATATTTGTACGTAGCCAAAATACCTTATTATTACATGAACATCCTTCTATAACACATCATGTATTTCATCCTTCATCTTTATTTTTTCTGGTACTTATTACCTTATTGACTCATACAGTGCATATGCACTACAATTCTATTGTAAAGGGAATGAAACCTTAATGAGAATTAACCCAACTTCTATTTTATAAGAGTCGAGGATCTCCTCTTGAGATTCTTCATCTATGAGATTAGATTTCTTGATTTATTACAAACTAGTTTCTTTGCTCTAGGGATATTACAAGAATGGTTGCCACTTTCTTTCGGTGTCATCATCTTATAACTCCAAAAGTTACTTCTTATTATAACTATTTAAATTTTGATGGAACTTGGTGGTTTTTGAAGCATTCTACAGAAGGAGCAAGCCAGGAGAAGATCAAAATTACAAAATTATTTTTTTCTGTTCCTGATTTGTAATTAGAAAGTTACAAATTATTGCACTTAACTCCTAATTACAAAATTTTCCTGATCCACACAAAATTGTTTGATTATGTTGTTTAGCTGTTGAAATTACAAACTAGGTTCACTTTTACACAATTTAATGAAATTAACTAATTACTAAACTCAAGTAATTAAAATTCAAATGATAATTGAAAATACTGAAATAACTAGAGGGAATTTAAGATGGAAGAGAGAAGAATGAGATAGAAGACAGAAGGATCAGAATGCGTAGATTGATAACAGAGTTTTTCCACTGAGGACTACATCTCTGGGTCTGCTTCTCAATGCTGGGACCGCTTTATTGATAATGCCAAGCAAAACTATGCTTTGTTACAATAACCGAGCCTTCAAAACCTGCATACAATTTCCTCACAATCTCTCACTTTACTATTTTTGGTGTATACTAACACCTTGCAATTCTTCCTCTCAAAAAGAATTCAACTCTCCTCTAGCATTCTAACTCCACCTTTCTCAATAATTTCTAATCTTTATTTTTCTCTCCAAGAGAATTCTCCTCTTACAAGGAAATAAGACCCCCCCTTTATACAAATTTATTTGCTAATAAGGGCCATAACCATATGATTTTATAAATATTCCCTATCTCCCCTTTTTACATCATATGATTTTTACAAATCTCCATAATCTTCATAATTCCCCCTTTTACAATAAAAATCAATGATATCCCGTTTATAAATCTTCAAAAACCCCTTAATAACATTTTAATAATCTTTTAATATATTTTAATATTTTAAATAAGCCCCCTCTTCATTATCATTATTCAGGCTTGAATATCTTAAAAGGATTAAGGTTAAATTTAAAGAGATTGCCTTTTAATTAGGGGGTATGAGTTTACAAATTTTTCTTCTCTCCTTGTTTTATGGGCAAGGCAAGAGGATTTTAAGGGATAAAATCCCACCATTTCCTCCTTTTTTTTCTTCTAATTTTTAAACAATATATATATTTTTAAAATGGAGATATTGGGTGGAGTGTGCCACATGGGATTTGCTCGCTGATGTGTCCGCTAACTGGGTTGATGATGTGGCATTGACTGGTCAACGTATGTTGCCAACTTTGACCACTTGTATCTTGTGCAAATGGACTCTTTTTTCGACAAAACGAGTTGCGTCAAAAAGCTCTCGACGAGCTCTTCGTGATGACACCCCATTTGACGACTTCAAATTTTTGTCCTTTTTCTAAGCCCTCTGATTTTCTTGTCAACTAGAACTTTAACTGCTCGCAACTTTTGCATACAAACTCCTTTTGAGCCCATTCGAGTTGCATCAGGTTCATGTAGGCGGGCTCTACACAATGACACCGGTTCTGAGAGATTTTGAGACTGTAAAATTTTTAGGTTCTTCTAGATCCTCCTGGATCAGTTCTAGCTTTATTTTGTTAAATACTTGTGTGTATTCAGCTGATTTGGTCTTTAATTTCTAGGAAACTGAACATCTCTTTAATAAGTCAAGAATAATGTGCAAATCTAACCTATTCAATTGCTTACAACTATAGTTATTTAAGGACTGTTAATGTATGATTTCTTTTCTAGGAAAATACTATTGTTTATTGCTTTACTTTATTTAAGGACTATTAATGTATGTTTTTTGTGAGAAATCATCACACATACCGGTTTTACATGTATAGATTACTAGTTTTTCATTTGCTCTTGTAACATCAAAAATTATTGTAATGCTATAAATTGGAATCAACATATCGTTCCATCTTAATTGGTATCTATAAAAATGTTCATTGCATGTAAACAGTTTGTTCTAACTATTGCATGCTAAGAGCAATAGTTAGTGGAGATTGTTTTGAAATGTTGACAACTAATACTACCAATTGAGTTCCTTCCAGTGGAAAAAACAAAATCCATTACATTCTTTGTACTTGGGTTGTGATCATACCCTTGTATTGAATTTGTTTATTTATTTATTTAGAAAAGTAAAGAATTAGTATTTTTTTAGGAACTCCTTACATCCTCTTTCAAAGATCATAATTTTAACTTGATTGTATTGCATTCAACATGACAAAATGAAGAAAATGGCACAACAAACTTAATTACATTGATATAGTATTTTGCATTGACTATTTACTATCCTACCTCTAAGTTGCCGCAAACAAGTCATGTATTCAAATTTTCTAAGAAAGTCATGGATACAAGTTCAAGTGGGCTACAAAGTGTCAAGCACAATACATCATAAGAAAATGTTCACATGATTCATACTTTCTTGGCTCATTCAGAGCATTCTTGGCAATAACACAATTGAGGAATCAAATAATATAATACTTAAACTGGCTCTTGATGGACCCTTCACAAGGTGATACCAATCTATTCAAAATCACAAAATCCCACTAGCAACTCAGATCCTTCATCATTCAATTTTTCCCTTGTTGATTGTCCTAGGCTAGTAGCCCTGCAATAAGGTCTGTCAGACCATATATCTTGAACTAGATCATCAAACTGAATTTCACACATATATTCAGATGCCCCTTAAGATGTTTGATAGAATGCCTAAAAGAGATGTCATCTCATGGAATACAATGATTGCAGGATACGCACAAAACAATTTTTTTGAAAAGGCTTTAAAATATTTTAAGCAAATGCAGTTGGCAAGTGTAAATCCAAATTCCACAACCTTTGCCAGCATCCTTCCTGTCTGTGCCAAAATGGGAGCTTTGGAATAGGGTATGGACATCCATGAAAGCATAAAGGATAGAATAAATTTTGTCAGATGTTGTAGTGGCAACAACCCTTGTAGACATGTATGCAAAATGTGGAAACATAGAAAAGGCATGCAAACTGTTTGACAAAATGCCTCAAAGAAATGTGGTCTCATGGATTGCAATAATTTTAGGATACAAACAAATTGAAATTTTTGAAAAGGCTGTAGAAAATTTCAATCAAATGCAATTGGCAGGTGTAAATCCAGACTCCACAACCTTTGCCAGTATCATACCCGCCTGTGCCAAATTGGGAGCCTTGGAATAGGGTATGGACATCCATCAAAGCATAAAGGATAGAGGAATTTTGTCAAATATTGTAGTTGCAACTACTCTTGTAGACATGTATGCTAAATGTGGGATCATAGACAAGGCACTTGAAGTGTTCAACAAAATGCCTCAAAGAAATGTGGTCTCATGGACTGCAATAATTGTAGGATATACACAGATTAGATCTATTGAAAATGTTTTAGAAAATTTCAAGCAAATGCAATTTGTAGGTTTAAAGCCAGACTCCACAACCTTTTCCAACATCCTCTTTGCCTATTCCAAAATGGAAGCTTTGAAATAGGGTATGGACATCCATCAAAGCATAATAGAAGGGGGATTTTCATATGATATTATAGTTGGAAATGCTTTGGTTGACATGTTTGCAAAATGTGGAAGCATAGAGAAAGCATGTGAAGTTTTTGACAAAATGCCTCGAAGAGATGTCATCTCTTGGACTTCAATTATTTTGGATATGCACAAAATGGATTTGTTGAAAATACTTTAGAAACTTTCAAGCAAATGCAATTGGTAGGTATCTTTAAGCCAAATTCCACAACCTTTGCTAGCATCTTTCCTGCCTGTGCCAAAATGGGGGCTTTGGAAAAGGGTATGAACATCCATCAAAGCATAAATAATAGAGGAATTTTGTCAGATGTTGTAGTTGCAACTGCCCTAGTAGACATGTATGCAAAATGTGGAAGCATAGACAAGTTATGTGAATTGTTTGACAAAATGCTTGAAAGAGATTCCATCTCATGGAATATGATGATTGCGAGATATGAAAAAAATGGATTTGCTGAAAAGGCTTTATAAAATTTCAAGCAAATGAAATTAGAAGGTGTGAAGCCAAATTCCACAACCTATGCCAACATCCTCCCTGCTTGTGCCAAAATGGGAGCTTTGGAGCAAGGTATGAACATCCATTAGAGCATAATAGATGGGGGATTTTTGTCAGATATTATGGTTGGAAATGCTTTGTTAGACATGTACGCAAAATGTGGAAACATACACAAGGCATGTGAAATCTTTGATGGAATGCCTCACAGAGATGTCATCTCATGGAATGCAATAATTGTAGGATATGCATAAAATGGATTTTGCAAGGATGCTCTCAAAATATTTGAATTAATGAAGCTCTCTGAAACATATCCTAACATTGTAACCTTTGTTTATATTCTTTGTGCATGCAACCATGGAGGTTTAGTGGATGAGGGCTATACATACTTCAATCACATGAGTAAGCAGTATTGCATTACACCTATAGTTGATCATTATGTGTACATGGTTGACCTTCTTGCCCATGCTGGCTATCTCGAGGACACTCTAAACTATATCATTAATATGCCAGATAGACCTATGGTGGTTGTGTGGATGTGTTTTCTTGCTGCCTATAGGTTACATATGAATATAGGCTTAGAAGTATTTACGACCACACTGCTCTTCAATTTGGATCCTAAAAATGTTGCTACTTATGTTCTTCTCCAATGGCGTTCATGTTTTCTCTGATAAAATTTAATCACATGTTTGCATTTCGGAACATCAAAGAGACTCGTCTTTAATCACATGTTGATCAAGTCATGGGTAGGCAATTAAGGAGCCTTGTAATTCAACTTGTCATTGTCATTGATCCTAAGATGCTTGCTGATCTTGTCTGTATTGAAGCTAAGCTTGAATAAGTTGAGGATGTCTTAGAAAGTTCTATATTGTATGGTGGAGTGCTTTATCCAGATCTCTCAAGCAACAAGATGCCATTTTTTTTAATTAAATTTTAAAGATCTTGAAGATGGAAGGGTGTGGGTGCTTGTAGGTTTATTAAAAGATATAATGCCACCTCTAAAAAATGGAGTGGCGATGTGTATTCCTCAATATCATTGGAAAGTTCCATTATAAATATGGGAGTTCTAGAAACCAATCTTGACTAATCTATTAAAGAAGGATACCATGATTCAGTGGAAAATTGATGCAACAAAAAATTGTAGAAAAATAATTGCAAATATAGAATGTAGGTTATTATTGATTACTAGCATGTTTTCGACATTGAAAAGAAAATCACTTTGAAAAGCCAACATGACTTTACCAATGCAGTGCAAAAGATGAGAATTGTTGAAACCACCCAAGAGAAAGAGGAATTGACTTCAGAAATAGTACAAGGGTTAATATAGGGAGAGAAGTCCTGATTAGAGGGTAGAAGAACTCATGAGGAGTTGTTTAGTTGAATAAGTTGTTGGAAGAGGTAGACTCCTTAGAAACTACAATAATGGGAAGACATTAAATATGCCTTTATTAACATAAAAAAATGAGACTTACTAACAAATTTTACCATCAAATGAGTTATCTCAACAACAATAAGGGTGGGAATTGAGCATGCCAACTCAACCCCTTTTGAGTTTGAGTTATCAAACCTCACCACCTAATTGAACAAAATTAGGAAGACTTCAATTTAAATATTAATAGAAGCCTTTGGTAAGATGTCTACATATAGAATCACATGGAAATCAAAATGAATATAGATAAATTTCTCATTGAAAGTGATTCTATGTTAGTAATTAAGTATTTTCTAAAACTACAACATAGCCCTCCCTATACAAATTGGTGGATGCAACCAATGTTATAAAAATTCAACATATTCCTAGAAAGGCCAATAAGTTAGTGGACCACTTATCAAATGAAGCTATTCACTCAAAAGACAATGCCATGAACTTGACCTAATACACTCATCTCTTGAAACTTTTTCCACCCATCCAAGTCATGTTTTCTAAGGAGAGTAGGATATGAACTCAAAAGTGCAGGTAGGAAGTTTTTATGTCATTACAATTGCACTTTTACATCCCAGGTAATTTACAACCCCAACACATTTAATAGTTTCTATAAGCCAAACGAAAACAATCTTGATGTTATGAGCTTCATCAACCTCTTGATCATTTAGGCCAAATAACAAACTTATTAAGAGTAAACTTAGTATCTTCACAATAGTTAGAAATGGTTGATTCTGGATGCAAAACAGTCCCAAACGTCTCAAGGTTTCAAATCCACACTCATTCACTTGCTTAATAAACCACTTTGGAACATAAGACAAGATCGTTGCCTTGTGACTACTTGCACACATCATAGTCACCATGACAATAATCTTGATGTTATGGGTTCAATAATCTCTTGATTTATTAATACCAAGCACCACACTTATTTAAGGGAAATGTCTTAGTGTTTTAAGCAGCCAATTCTTGACTTAGATTAGTTCCAAATGTGTTTTGTTTTCAAATCCATTTCATTCACTTGGTAATTTTTTTATTTGTGCATGTAAAACAAGAATCTTTCCTTGCTTGTAGCTTGCATGCACCCTAGTCATTGTTTCATATGTGATGCTTACCTCTACTATTTTTCCCTAAGTTACCAATCTTGGATACCAGTCCAGTGTGGGCAAGGTTCAACCAGGGTTCAACATTTGGCTTGTAGATTCATCCAAGACAACCTCATGAGAACTTGCAAAGAATTTTCACATTTTTTCTTCATATTTTATTATAGGGTTCACAATTTTTTTAAAACCTAAATAAATAATTGGAATTCATTTGTCTTGCAAATAACTATCATTTATCTTGCAAAGTAGGAGAAATTAGCTTGGAAAATGAAGGCAGTAGGGTATAAAGAATCATTTATCTACCACCATAATGAAAAGTTAGCAATTGCATTTGGTTTGTTAAACATGGCCCCTGGTACAACTAATAGAGTTGTTAAGAACCTTCAAGTATGTTTTGATTGCCACACTGCATCTAAATTCATCTCCAAGATTATTGCAAGAGAAATTGTTCTGAGAGATGTGAGCCATTTCCATCATTTTAAATAGGGACAACTTTGGACAAACTAGAATGATATTATATTTGAGGGTAGAACACCATTGGCCTAACATTACTACATCGGAGGAACACCCCTCATAGCTCCATCGATAGACCGATAAGGTGGGGGTAGTCAGTTCCATTTTTTTGTAATGTGGTAAGAGTCATATAGGTAACACTATGTTAGGTTGGGGAACTCTTCTTGGAGGTTCTAAATGATTTTCCTCTTTTTTATAAGACAGTGTTGGTAGTACCAATTGGATCACAGTTGTTTGGTGGGATTCCAAACCTAGACAATGAGGTGCAGTTGTGGAAATCTCATAGAGAGAAGCTACAAGCTACCATGATGATTTCCCTGAGTGAATTTATATTAGAGTCTTGCTTAGCATGTCTTAGGACATGTGTAGATGATATTCCCTCTGCAAATAGGATTGGGGGAAAGTATTTGCTTGATCTTGTGAAAGTGGCAAGGAACTTGCAGAGAATGAGACATTGATTAGAGAAACATTGGACAGTCTGGATGCATTTGAAGGGAGCTTGGAGTGGCTAAAAATGGTTTTTGGTTCAACTGTTGAGTTTCCATGGAAATGTGTGTGTGATATTGTTTTGAATCATTGAAAGAGTCTGTGGGATGGACTTTTTGAAAGCTTGTTTGTTAGTACGATGAAACAAATAGTAGCTGATGGATTTGCAGATTTGCATGAGATAGTTAAGGTTGGTAAATTCCTTGAAGCCATAGTTACATCTATGGCAAGCTACAAAGATGTTGAAACCCATTTGCACAAATTAACTACTAGTGAGGGTTGGCTTGTCAAGAGAGGGGACCTTAAAAGTGTAAATTTACCTGGGTTGAGTTTTAGATTTATGATGACAAACGATGAAGACTGGTTTGGTCACCTTAATGCTTATTTTTGAATTGAGGTTAGTCAAATAAAATATACCATAGATGAGGGGTCCAAGAATATTCTGGAAGACCTCCTAATTTTTTTCATGCACATAAATCTCCTTCAAGGACAAATGATTTAACACCTTTTTTGCAAGAGCAATGCTTCTCATTTTATCTCAACATTGATTGTTGAGATTGAAGAACATCTTGCACATCTTTTAGAAGTTCTCTATCAAGAAATGAAAAATGAGGAGATGCCAAAAAAAATGAACAAGGAGACACTAGAACTGACAGTTATAGTGGAAAGGGCACTTTTCTTAGGAAGGCTTTTAGTTTCTCTCAATTTTCATTCAACTTCCTTTCCACTAGTTCTTGGCTTGTCTTAGCTCTAGTTTGTCGAGAAAAAAGCTTCAGTTTCAGGGAAAGGATCTTTGACTTTTAGATATTCTAGTACTGATTTTGATTACCCTCTTTTAAATAGTTTTGGAAGACAAATACTAATGAGAGGGGTTGGTTTGAAGCTTGAATCACAGGATACAAATAATAGCACCAAATTGAATAAACTAAGAACTTGCACAATATTTGTATCAGATCTCATAACATATGGATATTGTGGATAACTAAAGAGCTTTCAGACATTCTTACAAGAGATCTAAGGGAGGATGATTCTTTATCCATGACAACTCCTTTGAAGATCTATATTTTCATTTGCGTAGCATATGCTGTTTATTGTGGCTTATGGAGTTGGTTTCATTTCCATGATTCATCTGCAATGAACTGTAATTCATCACAAGCTCTTTAAATAATAAATATTAAAATATTTGTGTGTGTGTCTAAAACAAATAGTAACTCAAAAAGCACATACGAAAATTATCAAGTAGTGCACAAGAAAACAATCAACTAGTCACTCTGCCGAGAAGCAACTGGGAGAGTAATTGCAACTATATTTGTTTTAGGTTTTATACCTTCAAACTATATTTGCATAAGAGATATAATGGCTTTTGAAAGCACCTATTCTATGAATATCCTACAATCATTGCGCATTATAACTCTATGTCTTCTAGTAGCGTATTCTTGAATACTTGGAACATTGCATGATGATATGAAGAGCTTTACATTGTCAAAGCATTTGTATTTTCCCACCCATAGAACAAAGATTTAATCTAATTTAGAGGAAAACTATGTAAATTTAGATTGGTTTTATCAGTTTTAGATCAAAACTACATTAAAGAATAACAATGAAGAAGCAACACGTATTCAAGTTTAAATTGCAAAATTTAATATTCAACATAGTCTATCCCAACCAACTAATCTCACATCATTGAAATCAAATTATAATAGAACAAAAAGGATTACTAAAATCATCTCTGCCATTAGAAGTTCATCTACAAAATGTATAGTAGCTTCACTTCTATGCCCAAGATCTATGATATTTAAAGTAGCCTAGTCAAGCAACATTTTCACTGTTGCTTAGTTAACCGGACAAGACATGTGAATAGAAAGAATGTGCATTTCACATTTTAAAATTTAATTGAATTACAAGTTTACATGTCTCTCTTTGTTGCCAATGATCAAAATATTATGGATATGCTTCCTTTTTTCCTACTCCATAAAATGTAAGATTTAAGTCTTTATTTGTTTTGTTCTCAAATTCCAAATTGAAAACAAAACCCAAAAAAATTAGTATATCCAATTCAAAACATCTAATTTTCTTGTTGAAATTGACTTGAAATTTAAAAGATGGATTTTATGAAACATTTTAGGCACCTTACATTATTGTCACGTTTAAGCTCTATCGAACAATCATCTACATCCACCAAAAATAGATTTAGGGAATGCCTCTCCTGTAGAAGAAGCAAAACTAAGGTGTAACAAAATTCCCAACTATATTTGCATACTCGTGTTCCATCTCAAAAATCCCATATGAAACCAATTTATTAGCAAAACAAACCCAAGCATATGGATAAAAATAAATTCAAGATATCATAATCAAGACTATGAACCTTTTTAGAGATAATAGAGTGATGAATTAAGTGAAATAATCTCATCAAACTCATTGAAATATTCAATAGGATTTACCAAATTAAAGCAATGCATAAGATTTAAAACATAAAGCAATGCAAATGAAAAGAGAAAGTTGTCACCAAATTAACAAAAAAACATTGCAAATGGAAATAGAATAGTCCCATCTAGTTGGAAAATTAGTATTTATCAGCTTTTATATGATAAGTAAGAATTTTGAAGATTTTACCATTAAATGATAGTCGGTTTACCATTCAATGAAAGCTAAAACTTGTATTCCCTCAATAGTGGTTTTCATACTGAAATCTCACACTATATGTAGATTATCAACTAATAATTTTTAGAGGCCCATAAATTTGATTATTTCCTTATACCATCTATTTGTAACATAGTGGTATAAAATATGGAACAATTTTTCTATTAATTTATGTATATATCACTAAAATGGTGCCATATGTATTATGTTGGCTATTCTAACTAATACCGTTCACCCCCAATAACCATTATAAAGAGGTAACTAGTAGTTGACATTCTAACTAATACAATTGCTATAACTACTTTAGTCAATATCCTATCTCACAGAGGGGATTGTTATAACCGATACAGTTTCTACAACTAATATGTTATGGTAGAGGGGATTGTTATAACTAATACAATTGTTACAACTACTACTGGTTATCCCTCTAGCTTGGATTTTTTCCTGTACAATAAAGAAAAAGGATACTGATGGTAAAGTAATTTGGTACAAGTGTATACCTGGTGATGAAATATATGTTAATCTAGACCGAAGCCATCATCTCTCCTAATCTTCACTGCAACAATAGTCTTCTCTATTTCACCTTTGTATATGACATCGTACAATCCTTCCCCTACTTTCAAATGCTTTGAGAAGTTGCCAATGGCATATTTGATGTTGTTAAGAGAGTATTTTCTATAAAGAAGATTAGTCGAGGAAGAGGGTGAGATTTCGATCCATGGTCTCAAATCCAAGTAGTCTTGAATCTTTATAATTGCATCATCCCTTTCTTGCACGAGGTGATTGTTTATCTCCTTCAGCCACTTGATCTCTGCAAGTGCTTTGAGGGAGTCAATCTCACGAAATCAAAAATGAAAAAAAGACAAGTTCCCCTCAAAAGAGTTTAGCAAGTAAATGTGACTTAATAAGAGGATCCAATAAGGATTTATGTTCATCTTTCACCATATAATTTCCCGATCTAGATTTTGTCCATATGAGCACATCCTCTTTATCTAAGAAGACCACATCTCTTTGATCCATTTCCATGTCTCTTTGACCCATTTCCTCTTTATAGGCCATTTTCAGGTGAATTGATATATCCAAAGATTCAACTGATTTCCAAGAGATGTGGGGGATAGCATTTTAGTATTCAATAATGAAATAACCAGCTACATACACACCCCAATGGATTTTAAGTGTTGTCATCAAATTTCCCCAATCTCGAGTCTGTGATAAAACAGGGTATCCATTTGAGGCATCGTCCCAAAACTTAGCCTTCATTCCATTATGTATCAACCAAGAAAGGTGGGGAAGGATTACTGAATGGTAGGATGAGATAAAATTCCATACTGTTGAGCCATTAGGGAGTGAAGTAGCAGTAAAGATACTCTCTCTAGGACGAGAGTTTAAATATTTTGCAAACATTATTATCCCCCATCTTGATTCTAGAACCTGATATAGCTTCCAGACTAACTTAGCCCCTAGGACAAGGTTTTGTTTATTTAAAGCTCTTATGCCTGTGCCACCCAATTTCTTAGGAACACCTTATCCCAGGCAATTAAAGGAATCTTAGCGCAACCACCAACATTGTTATTCCAAAAAATTAAACAAAATATAAATTTAATAATTTTTTCTTTCTATTTAAGTAATAATTGATTATTATAGGGTATTTTTTAACTAGTAAAAATAAAATTTTAATTAATATTTATATTTATTCATTTTAATACTAATTCATAAATTTATAATTTTTTTAATCTAAAATTTATATTTATTCATTTTAATACGATTTTATTATAACCTTTATTCTATCCGAGTTTTAATTGGAAGCTCAAATTTCCAAACTTTTTTAAGAAAAAGATAAACAAAAACTAGCGTATTACGGGAGAAGTTGATAAGATCTAACGAAATTGACGCATACCTTTCCTCATATAGCTATTGAAGCTACGCTTTTATTCAATTCGATGGCTAAAACGAGAAGTACAGCTGACATTGAACTAATTTTTCACTTGACAGATTGTTTCGACAATAGAAATCCGTTGTATCTGTTATTTGCTTAGGCGATGACATGCAATGTATATCCACAACGCAAGAAGAGGAGCAATCGTGTAAGCCACTACTCACTATAAATCTTCCTCATTCCAAAGAAATCTTCAGGGGCTGTGTAATACAGTGGGAAGAATGGAGGATTCCAGAAAGTTTTGCAGTGTGATTGTACTGTTAGCGCTACTACTGCAGTATGCGGGCGTGTGGGGACTGAAGGAGTGCACAAACATTCCAACCCAGCAATCTTCCCACACACTGCGCTACGAGTTGGAGTCCTCAAAAGACGAGGCGTGGAAAGCACTTGTGCACTCGCATTTTGCACATTTGACTCCAACGGACGAGAATTTTTGGAGTAGTCTTCGTCCTCGCAGACAAAATTTGGAAGATGCGCAGGAGGATTTCAAGTGGAGAATGATGTACAGGAGATTGAGGGAGAGCAATAATGGTAGTATTAATGGGCAGAATTTCTTGCAGGAGGTTCCACTGCATAACGTTCGTCTGAAGCCTAATACAATCTATGCTGCAGCACAGCAGACGAATTTGGAGTACCTGTTGATGTTGGATGTGGATAGTTTGGTTTGGAGTTTTAGGAAAACAGCGGGGCTGCCCACCCCGGGAAAAGCCTACGGAGGATGGGAAGCCCCAGATGTCGAGCTGAGAGGGCACTTTGTGGGCCATTACATGAGTGGCACTGCCCTGATCTGGGCCTCCACCAATAACAAAACCATCTTCAACAAGATGACCTCTGTTGTTTCTGCTCTTGCCGCCTGCCAGAAGGCCATGGGGACTGGTTATCTCTCTGCATTTCCTTCTGAGTTGTTTGATCGTTTTGAGGCCGTCCAGCCTGTATGGGCGCCTTACTATACTATTCACAAGGTAAGCTTATAAACATACCATGATTTTCTTGGTGACTTAAAAAGATTATGTGATCATTTTGACATTAATATTTTGGATCATATTTTATGAGCTATTATAAGGATGAACAAGTAAGAGAAGAGATTGGATCATACTCTATGATTCATCATTAGGATGAGTAAGTGAGACAAGAAATATAATCCTTATCTTGCTTGCTTGCTTGTTCCGATGATGGATTATGCAGCATGATTTAAAACTCTATTATCCATCATTATGTTCTCTTATCTTGCTTGTTCATCCCAATAATGGATCATAGAGTGTGATTTAAAACTCCACAATACATCATCAGAATGAGCAAGAAAGAGAAAGGATATGATCTCTTATCTTGCTTGCTCATTCCAATGATGGATCATGGAGTGTGATTTAAAACATCAGAATGAGCAAGGAAGATAAAAGATATAGTCTCTTCTCTTGCTTGCTCGTCCCAATGATGGATCATGGAGTGTGATTTAAAACCCCGCGATCCATAATCAGGATGAGCAAGAGCTTGCTTGTCCTCATGATGGATCATGGAGTGTGGTTTAAAACCCCACAATCCATCATCAGGATGAGCAAAGAAGAGAAGAAATATGATCTCTTATCTTGTTTGCTCATCTTAATAATTGATCATGAATCCTAAACATTGACGAAGATTGTAGTGTGATTTAAAACCCTACAATCCATCATCAAAATGAACAAAGTAGAGAAGAAATATGATCTCCTGGTTACTCATCCTCATAAAGTGTATTCTTAAATGTTGACAAAGAAAACTCTCACATAATCAATACTATCAATTATGTTGATGTGTTGTAATAACACATCATTACAAACGATAAATATTGTATTGTAATCAACCCTCCAGTAATCTGTATTACTGTTATGTTATAGTTATTTTTTTTATTCTTTACATAGAATCTGATTTCCAGTTAGTTTTACCAGCTGTCTTCTGTTGGGTGTTTATTTTCAGCTTATTATAACCACACATTTCTGCTTGCTCTGGAATATTGCTAGATCATGGCAGGATTACTGGACCAGTACACCTTGGCTGGGAATAAACAAGCACTTAACATGACAACGTGGATGGCCGAATACTTCTACAAGCGTGTCCAAAATGTTATACAACGATGGACAATAGAGAGACATTGGATGTCCCTGAACGAAGAGACTGGTGGCATGAATGATGTTCTCTATCGCCTCTACACCATATCTGTATTACTCTTCCCCTTTTACATCTGCATACTTAAACCTTACCTGGGATGAATTTTTCACAAATTCTATCTTACCTGGTATGATTATAAACTATAATCTTTGTGTAGGGAAACCCAAAACATCTCGAGCTCGCCCATCTTTTCGACAAGCCCTGCTTTTTGGGACTGCTAGCTGTGAAGGTATTTTCTCTGCAAGAAAATCTATTTTCATGGTGTTTGAAGTTATCTGTGAAACTAGCATTTTTAAGTGTATTGGTGATGAATGATTGCAGGCGGATAGCCTTTCTGGATTTCATGCGAATACACATATTCCTGTGGTTATAGGCTCACAAATGAGATATGAGGTTACAGGCGACCCACTCTACAAGGTAATTAATTGCAGAATAGTCAACAAATATATATAGATTATATTTTCACAGTCTATTAAAATTAATAATTAATAATTAGTAATATTTTATTTATAAATATTAAAATTTAAATATATTTAATAATTTTTTTTTTTTTTGGGTTATGTTTTGATAGGAAATTAGTACATTCTTTATAGATATTGTAAATTCATCACATGCATGGGCAACTGGAGGAACTTCTAGTAGTGAATTTTGGTAAGTTTATCTTTATTTTTTAAAAGTCAAAATTAACAAAATAAAAAATATATATTTTAAAACTTTTAATTTGGAAATTAAAGTAATAATTGGTTTTTTATTTTTTAAAATTAATAGTGATATTTTTTTATGATATTTTATATAATAAAACATTTTATTTATTTTGAAGGGAGGATCCAAAGAGATTGCTTGATACACTTTCTACAGAAGCCGAAGAGGGTTGTACTTCATACAACTTACTTAAGGTTTTTCATGACTATCTTTAATTTTTAAACTATGATGTAAGCATGATTTAATTCTTTGAGACACACCTTAATATTTATTTAATTGACTTAAAAATTACAATTTTCAGTTTAATATGAAAAATACTTAGTATATTTCATTTAATTAACACAAATACATTTTAAATCATCTAATTTAATTATTGCTATAAAAAATTGTTATCATATTCAATTAATTATGTTAAATAATATATATTAATCTTAACATAGTATTCAATCCTTCACATTTCTTGAGTGATTACATTTATATCTTCATCCTAATCAATTCATTTCTTTTCATATTAACTTATAGTTTAATTTTTATCATGTAAAATAATAAATAATATTTTAAATTATATATGATTTATATAATATCATAAATTTTAAATCATAATGTAAATATATTAACAAACTTGCACACATTTTTTATAATAGTAAACTCTCACATTTCTTTGATGAACATAGGTTATTCGTCACTTATTTCGCTGGACTAGAGACATGCAATATGCAGATTATTATGAACGTGTTTTGGAAAATGGTATGCTTGGAAGACAAAGAGGAACAGATCCAGGGGTTTATATTTATATGCTTCCTCAAGGAGCTGGAGTTTCTAAGGCTCATAGTTATCACGGTTGGGGTGACTTGTATAATTCATTTTGGTGTGATTATGGATCAGGTAATATATGTTTTTTTATTATAAAATTTTAAATATATAGTATGATATAAATAATTATATTAAAAATAATATATTATTATTCTATAGGATTAAGTTGTATAGTTTTTTGAATTAAATTTATTGATCCATGTTTTATGAATAGTTCAAAAAATCTATGTTTGATTCTAAAAACTACATAGTTGAATTTTGATTACAATATCATAATTTGACATAGTATAAAAAAGTACTTCTTAATATATTATTAATTAAAACATATTGTAATGAATTTATATATTATAATTATTTACTATAAATATATAATGTTTTGTAATGATAATATATTTTATTTTAATTAAAATATAAATAAATTAGAATTGTTGTTATTAATACAAATAACATCTTTAATTTTAAGATCAAAAAATAATTTAATTAAATATTAGATTAAAATAAATATTTTAAAATTTAAATAATTAAAATAAAAATTAAATGTTTTAGTAAGTTTTTATTAGGATTTTATCTAAACAAATTCTAACATAAATTAAAATATAAAAATAAGTAAAAATAATTGATATGATTTTTAGAAATTATTTATCTTTTTATAAATTTTTAAATATTATTCATTTATATTGATTATTAAATTTGTATTTTTATATTCTTGGCAGGTGTTGAATCATTTTCTAAATTAGGAGATTCTATATATTTTCAAGAAAGTGGTGTAAATCTTAATTTGTACATCATTCAATTTATACCTAGCACATTCATTTGGGATAGTGCTGGATTTACCTTGGAGCAAGTAATTCAACCTTTATTTTCTCATGATCCAAATCTCAATATTTCAATAGAATTATTCTCATTTAAGGTAAATTCACATGCTCCAATAAAATATAATTTAAACATACATAAATTATTTTTTAAATTTCATTTTGAAATATCAAATAATCAATTGTTATGTGTTTATATTTTGAAAATTAGTACTAAGTATTTTTCTTGGTTTTCTCATGGTAATTGAAGAGCCAAAATGATAATGATGAAGATTTTACTATAAATATACGAATACCATTTTGGACATCTAAAAATGCAGAGGCAACGCTGAATACAAAAGCACTATCACTACCATCTCCTGGTAATTAAGTTATTTTGTTTTTTAAAATTAGCAAGCTAGAAATTTTGACCTATCAATTCTTACAATTTTTTGTATTGATTTTTTTCTTCGATTATAAAAAAATTATGCAAATCATTCTTCTAGTACATTATTGCACTTTCAACTAGCTCAATGTGTTTCCATATTCTTAGGTTGAATTTAAATATAATATTGCCAATAAAATCTCTATTTGTATGAGTTTATTTGGTACTCTTGATTTATTTATTAAAATATTATTTGATCTAGTGGTGCAATTTTGTCCATAGTATTCAAAGTGTAATTTATTAGCTAAGTTTATTTCCAAGATTTTTCTTTATAAAAATTGAGAGATTTATATTATGATTTTTTTTGGTTCAATTTTAATGGATTGCAGGAAATTTTTTGAGCATTAAAAGAAAGTGGAAGTCTGGAGATAAGGTGACTTTGTCATTACCAATTGGTCTTAGGACAGAGAGGATTAAAGGTAATTTATATAATTTTTATAATTGCAAAAAATAAATGAGTTGATGTCTAATAGGAGCATTAACAATAAATGCAAATGTCTAATAGGAGCATTAACAATAAATGCAACACAAATTTCTTTTGTAGATGATCGTCTTCAGGCTGTACCTATTCAAGCAATTCTTTTTGGTCCATATCTACTTGCTGGCATGGCTGATAATGGATGGGATCTTAAAATTGGGAAAAAATCTTCAATAAATGATTGGATAAAGCCAGTCCCTGTTGTATATTCCTCTCAATTATTTAGCTTTCATCAAGGATCTAAAATTAATGCCCTTGTACTTGAATACAACAATACTGAAGTTTTTATGGGTAAGTTTCCAAAGTTGGGGACAGATGAAGCAGTTCATTCTACATTTAGAGTTGTTGATTCTTCAAATGTAGAGAAAGGATACAATTCAGCCATAGATTTAATTGGGAAGAATATCTATCTAGAGCTTTTCGATCAACCTGGAGTTGCTATTGCACACCAAGGACCAAACAACCCAGTTACAATTGCAAGTTCCACTAAAAATAGTGCAACAATCTTCAAAGTATTGGAAGGGTTGAATGGGAAAAAAAATTCCATATCATTTAAGTCCAAAAGTCTTCCAAATTGCTTTCTCTTTGGAGGAGGATCATCTGCACAAGCTATTATATTGAAGTGCCAGACAAACTCAACTGATGAGAATTTCAATGATTCAACTAGTTACATTGGAACCATAGGAATCAATACATATCATCCCATTAGTTTTATTGCCAGTGGATCAAATAGAAGTTATCTACTCAAACCCCTCCAAAGCTACATGGATGAGTTCTATACTTCATATTTTAACATCACAACTTGAATTTTTAAGTTGCTAAGGAATAAACTATATGTTGATAGTATTGTTCTATTGGGAGCTACACCAAATGTCGACCAATTTAACTATTAATATTCATATAATATGATGCTTATTCATTTTTGAGTGGCAAAAATGTTTTAAGATATTTTCAAGCCAATTTTTTAAATAACTTATTTAAAATTTCTTGTATCAGGGTTTTTTGAAATTTGAGTTTGAATGATGTTTTAGTCTATAGGTTTGGTAGAAAAAACTCTATCAAATATATGTAAGTATCCAGAATAATTAAACACTCAAGAAATTGAGATACTTTTCTAACAAACAAGATCAAATTTCATAGTCAATTCTTTAATATAATTATTAATTGAATTTTACCGATTAAATATTTTAAAACTTGATAAATTATATTATAAAATTGGTTTATCTCTTATTATTTGAATATCTTAACATTCTCATATATTATATGACATTATTTGATTTTGATTGATAATCTTTGCATGTATATTTATATTTTTCAAAAAATAGATATATCTATTTTTGTTATGTGTTTGAGTTTGAATATTTAAGTAACATGAGACTATATACTTAAAATATAAATTTAAAATTATTAAATTTTAAGATTCATTTAGAAACAAAATGATTGAGAGAAAATAAACTATTATATGATAAATCTAACATGCAAATTAGAACGTGTCTATACTTTATAGATTTTTCCTCTCTAAAACAACACATCTCTCTTTTTCTTTCCTATGGGCCACTCAAACATAGGAAAATTGCACCAACCCACCTCTCACATTCATATTTATACACATGTTTAACATGTCTTCTATGGCCACATGTTTCTATATTTGAATATAACCATAATTGAAAAATATTTATTTAAAATTTGTACTTCTTATACTTTGTAGAAACAACAACAAAACTATGAATTATGTCAAGTTTTAATTTATGTGTTTGATGAAATAATTTATAGTTTAGTTTTTTATTTATCTATTTATTCTATTATAAGTTTCATAAGTGAATATTTAGTAGTTATTAGATAAAATCTTTAAGGAGATAGGTCTATAAGTTTGATGTTAGAAATTTATAGATTTAATATTAGTCTATTTTTTCCTATTTTATGGTCGTTATGTTTGAAGGATTGGACATTTGTGTTTAAGGGTATAATTTTTTATGTTAAAATAATTGATTCTTATGTTATTATAAATAATATGGATGATTCATGCCGATTCTCCCTTTAGACCTTCAATTCTATGTTGGAAGTACTTCATCTAGCTGAAGGTCAAAGTGTTTGTATGAAAAACATTACAAAAATATATTCTCATTGGGAGAGCATTTACATTCAAAGACCCACTTTATAAAAATGATGAAGAAACTGATTGATCATTTATTTTGAACTTCTGATTCACTTGAGAATGCTAGATATGGTTATATGGAAAATTAAGTTGGAAAAATGTGCCTCAAGAGAATTTTCTCAAAATCTTCCAAAATTGGTCATTAGTGTATTGCTAAGATTTATGGTATGGTCTATAGATATGTTTTTTGTTAATGTTAATTTGGGAAATATGGAAGAAATATAATAAAAGGGTCTTCAATGAAAAGGAAAGTAGCTTGACCATGGTCATAAGAAAGATTGGAACATGAGTATGTGAATTTATTGATGTCAAAGTTAGAGAGGTAAGGAGGCCAACCTTCACAAATTGGAATGATAAAATAATGAAGGACTATCCAATGCTCAAAATTCCAAATCTATTAAGATATTTATTCTTAGTAGAGAAAAGGAAGATGGAAAAATAGAAAAGTCTCCTAAGAGGAATATTGAAGCTCAATTTTACAAGGGTATCTAGAGGTAATCCTAGGGCCTTAGGAGTAGGATATGCCATTAGAGATGAGAGAAGATTCCTCAAATGGGCTATGTTAAATAAACTAAAAAATGACACCAATAATGAAGAAAAAATTGAAGTCCTTTATGAAGGAATCAAAATGCGTGGTCAAAAATAAATTTAGAGAGTGGAAATTGAAGGGGATTCGTTGATCTACATTAACGCAATCACAAAAAACTCAAAGAATTATAAATTTCTAAAATTAAATAGAATTTAGAGTGTTCTCAACAAATTTGAGGGCTACACTTTGACACACATATATAGAGAATTAAATAATGTTGACCATTTGGAAATCCAATGCATTGAATGACATAATGAATACAAAATCTCTAGTCAAAGTACATGCTAGATGGATTTGGGTAGGATTTTGGAGGTGAAAAGGCCCATGATCACTGTAGATGATGGATGCTAAACCTAGAGTATGATTCACCATATTTGCAACTAATCAATTGAAGATTGCGTTAAGGGACCCCAATGATTCACAAATGGGCTTAAATGCTCACAAAAACTGATCTTGTGTTTGGGATGTCAATGCCACCAAAATATATTATGCCCATCTAAACCAATTTTATTTATTTGGATTTTAATTAAAGGGAGTCATCCCCTTGACATCACTTACGTATAAAAAATAAATGATTCAATTACAATTTTTTTTCCAAGAGAGCCTTCAAATACTAAATTAAAAAAACATAAAGACATAAAAATAATAATTTATATTACAACTACCATAAGGAAGATGTATTGTTCTTCATTGCATGCAACACGTACATAAAATTCTCCCACTAGCAATAATTTCCCTAATAATCTACATCAAGCAAGTACAGTTTGAAATGAAATAAAAATTGAGGGTCAAATATTGTAAGGGAAATTGGGTCATCTCAAATAGAAACATCTAAAAACAGCAATGCCTTCGGTGATTTTAATTCCTTCAAATTGCCTCAAAGACTCAGCTACTATACCATAAAGCATAAACAAGCACAGTTGATTCCCCACATTAACCCTTCTAAGAAAAGCACATGTAGAATTAACTAGATTCAACACTATGCACAAATTCAAATTTACAAAATCAACCAACATGAAAGAAAAACATAAATGGACATATAGATTTATGTGAGGAAAACCCTTATAGGTAAAAAACCCCACACTCCAAAAGATCTTGGCATTGTATTATTCAACAACAAAAGAGTTACAATACAATTCAGGCTTACAACCTTTATAGGAGTTTACACATATTTTGCATATGGGGAATACAAACAACAATTGTAACTATTCAGAATTCTTACACAACATATAGTGCTGATCCATCTCCTCTAACCATTCCACTCTCTCCCAGCCAACCTCTTGGTCAGCCCATCCCTTCAGCTTCTTAGGTTCACATTCTTTGCATCCTTCACAACAACATTCTCATTCTGTCCTTATAATGTTCCAAAATTGTCATAACCAACAAGTCAGTTGAACAATTTTTTCCACCTCAGCATCCATTGGGTCCCACTAAGACATTCTATAAAGGTCACCGAGTTAGCCACCATTGTATCGAAGAGACCACCTTAAGGGTCATACCGATGAAGCACTGTCCTAGCAACAAGTGAGTTTACCACTGCATCATTCCATCATTTCATTGGTGAGACAAGATTTAGTGTCTCGTTGAAGGAACAACTTCTCATTGAAGAGGATCTAATGCTACACATCAGGTTTCCATTGTGACATCTTATAGGCTCCCACCAATGATGTCATATCCCACTGACAAGTCTTTACTGCCATTCAAGTCATTGCTCCATCAGACTCACCAACATTTTAGTTATCGAGTGTCAAAGAGACATCAAACAATATCACAGAGAACTCACATCGTCACATCCACAAGCATCCAGTTCGCTAACCATTCAATCATCAAAGTGTCAAAGAGACACTTGACCATCTCCCCTTGAGCACCCGATGTCACATCGACAAGGTCTTGTAGCTCACTATATTGCTGGTTCGTCGAAGAGACATGCATGTCGAAGAGATTTTCACCAAAGTCTCGGTGACACCCTAAAGTCACACTGAAAATGAGTCCCTAAATTCCACCTACATGTCGAAGAGAATTTTCACCAACTCACGATGACCTCCCGAAGTATCGTCGACAGGAACGAACAAGTCTTCAACTAGCATGTTGAAGAGACTTCTCATAGTGTCTTGGTGATTACACAAGGTCACAGCGACAAGGTTCCAATAGAGTTAACCTGTAGGTCAAAGAGACATGATCCAACATGCCAGCAACAATGTTAAGTCACTTTGAGAAGGTCCTTGTAGCCTTCTACTAAAATGTGGAGGAGACATCTTCTGAAGTCCTGCAAATCACGCCATGTCTCGCTGACACTCTTTCAGCAGGATGTCTAAGAGACATTTAGAAACCTCACACTGATGCAACCATCTCTCGTCGACAACAAAGGGATCACTCTATCGCTCAAAACTTGAATTTCCAAACCTCAAGTTGGAGGTTGCAAAGTTTTCAAAATCTGTGACACACGAACAAAAAAGGGATTAACCTTCGCTTCATACTTGCTAAGTCAAGAGGTTATGAAACTTTAGAACCTCGTGACTCCAATTAGAAAAAATTGAAAACCAATGACTTAACTTAGGCCGACGAAGGAGGAAAACACAACTGCTCTAGGAAGTTGATCAAGCCAGTAAATTTGAGTCACATTTATCAACATTCTCTCACTTGACAAAGAACTTATTGGATCCTTCCAAAGAAAACTCAAGAGTCTTAAACAATGCTTTTGTGCTCCAACCAAGACACCTTCAACGAAATCCAAGATGTCCACTAATTTTGGAAATAGTTCCAACATCCACTACAGGAAAAAGGAATGAGCCAAGGCGTATATGCACTAGTCTCAAGAACACAAGCATTTTCTTTTTTATTTTCTGCTATCTCCCCCCATTTCTTTGGGTTTCTTTATTTCATTTTATATATTTAGGTTCTTGTAGTTTTTTTATGGCTTTAGGTTGCTTTCTTAGTTTCTTGTAAGGTTTCTCATTTCATATTTTATTTTATTTTTAATCATGTTTGGTCTTTCCTTAATTTCATTATTTCATGCTTTCTTGGATTGATCCTCTCTTTATTTCATTAAGCTTTCTTAATCTCATTAATTTTATTGTATTTTTAATCATTTTTATTCTTTCCTTAATTTTTATATTATTTTGGTTCTTGTATTCATTTCATATCTTTAGGTTTTATTGTTTTATATTTTTAATTATTTTATAAATTTCTTCAATTTTATGGGTCTTGTTTTAATTTTCTTTTCTTAGATTGCAAATTTTATTCAATATATTAGTCATTATTGTGTTAATAATTAATTTTATTAAATTATGACAATGATTCTTTATTTTAATTTTGTTTTCGTCTCTTTATATAAGGTTGCTTTCTTTTTAGTTCATTTGTTGTTCTGGTGTATTCTATTTTTTATATTTACATTAGTAGATTTAATTGTTTTAGTTTTCCTGTTTATTAATTTTTTATCATTTTTTAGGTCATCTCTAAGTCTTCGCCCTTTAGTCCTCTCACCCCCTCACCTATTTATCACTCCTAGTCTGCTACTTCTTTCTATCTTTCTACTCTCTTGTTGCATTCTTTTTCTTGATTATGGATCATGGAGTTTGATCCGAAATGTTGATTAAAAAAACTCACACAGTCTCAATCCAAAAATATGAACAAACCCATATTTTTTTTATTTGTGTGAAAGTGTTTGCAAGATAGCCCTCAAAATGCAATTGGATTGTTTAAATCATATTTATTAGTGAAATTGACCACAATTTCTCTTTGATACATTTGACATGCGAACACAACAAGAAAATCAAACTGGCTTCAAACCATAGTTAAAAATCTTAATGATTCATTAACATAATGAGTAATAAAAGTTAAAGAATGTAAATGTTAAATTCTTTTATAAAATATGTGAAGGCCTTAAGACTGCATCAATAGGCAATGCCTTCCATGCAATAGGTATTTTTGGTGCACCAAGCAACCTAGGTGGCCAAATGGCCCGCTTAGGTAGGGGTCCCATGAGGGGGACTTAAGCTCGATGGATTATGATCAAATTCAAAAGAAAAAAGAATAGAGGAGTAATAGTCATTTATTTAGTCATTTTTATTTGCCTGATATTAGTCATTTATTTAGTCATTTTTATTTGTCTGATATTAGTCATTTAGTTGTGATTTTACCCGATGACCAAATTAGTCACTTATAAATGACTAAATTAGTCAATTATTTGCCAAATACTACTAGTGTTAGTCACGTGACTAAAAGTTTTAGTCACATAGTTATTTATATGCAAAATTCTACTAGTGAATTCTCTCACTCCCTCCCTCCCTCCCTCTCTCTTCCACTCCCTCTCTCTCCCTCTCTCCCATGTCTCTCCCTTCCACCCCCTCTCCCTCTCTCAAGTCTCTCCCTCCCACCCTAACTGGAGAACTCTCTCTCTCTATCTCTCTCCCTCTATCTATCAAGTCTCTCTCTCCCACCCCCTCTCCCTCTCTCAAGTCTCTCCCTCCAACCCTAACTAGAGAAATCTCTCTTTCTCTCCCTCTCTCCCTCTCTCTTAGGTCTATCCCTCCCAACCCCTCACCCTCTCTCTTAGTTTTATCCCTCCCACTCCCTCCCCCTCTCTCAATTCTCTCCCTCCAACCCTAACTAGAGAATTCTCTCTCTCTCTCTCTCTCTCCTAAACCCTAATCCCTATACCCTATAAACTTAACCTTAAACCTTCAACCCAATATCCTCAACCCTATACCTAATATACTAAACCCTAATCCCTATACCCTATAAACTTAACATTATACCTTCAACCCTATACCTTAAACCATAAACCCTACACCTTCAACCCTCATACCTATACCCTATACACTTAACCCTCATCTCTCTTCCTCCCTCCCTCCTCTCTCTCTATCTCACCTATCTCTCCCTCCCTCCCTCCCTATTTCCCTCTCTAATGCCTATAACTAATACACTTAACCTTATACCCTCAACCCTCAACCCTATACTTAAACCCTCAACCCTCAACCCTATACCCTCAACCCTATACCAAATATTCTAAACACTAATCCCTATACCCTATACCCAATATCTTAAACCCTAATGCCTATACCATATATACTTAACCCTATACCCTCAACCCTGAACACTATCACTCAAACCTCAAACCTATACCTTAAACCCTAAATCCTACACCTTCAAACCTCATCCCTATACCCTATTCCATTAACCTTGTACCCTAAGCCCTAAACGTTATCCCTTAACCCTATACTTAAACCCTAAACCCTACACTCTCAACCCTTAACCCTATACCTTATACCCTAAATGCTACACCCTAAATCCTATACCCAATATCCTAAAACTTAATCCCTATACCCTATACACTTTAACCATATACCCTCAACCCTCAACCCTACATTCAACCTTGTAACCTAAACCCTCAACCCTAAACCCAATACCCTCAACCCTATACCAAATATCCTAAACCCTAATCCCTATACCCCATACACTTAACTGTATACCCTCAACCCTAAACACTATCCCTCAACCCTCAACCCTATGCCTTCAACCCTTAACCCTCAACCCTCATCCCTATAACATATACTCTCAACTTTATACCCTAAACCATAATCATTATCCCTCAACCTATACTCAAACCCTAATCCCTAATCCATAAACCTATTACCCTCAACCCTATAACCAATATACTAAACCCTAATCCATATACCTTATGCACTTAACCTTATACCATTGAAACCCTTAACACTATCCATCAACCCTAAATCCTATACCTTAAACCCTAAAACCTACACCCTCAAACCTCATCCTTATACCTATAACTAAACCTTATACCCTAAACCCTAAACATCATCCCTCAACCTTAACCCTATAATTAAAACCTAAACCCTACATTAAACCTTGTACCCTAAACCTTGAACCCTAAACCCTAAACCCTAAACCCAATACCCTAAACCCAATACCCAATATCCTAAATCGTAATCCCTATACCTTATACACTTAACCCTATACCCTCAACCCTGAACACTATACCTCAACTCTCAACCCTATACCTTAAACCCTAAACCCTACACCTTCAACCCTCATCCCTATACCCTATACCCTCAACCTTATAACCCAAACCTTGAACATCATCCCTCAACCCTATACTTAAAACATAAACCCTAAATTCAACCTTGTACGATAAACCCTAAACCCTCAATCCTAAACCCAATACCCTCAACCCTATACCCAATATTCTAAACCCGAATCCCTATACCCTCAAACTTGAACACTATCCCTCAACCCTCAATGCTATACCTTAAACCCTAATCCTTACACCTTTAACGCTCATCCCTTTACCCTATACCCTCAACCTTATACCCTAATCCCTAAACATTATCCCTCAACCCTGTACTTAAATGGAAAACCCTACACTCTCAAGCCTTAACCCTATACCTTATACCCTAAACCCTACTTCCTAAACCCTATACATATTATCCTAAACCCTAATCCCTATACCCTATACACTTAACCTTATAACCTCAACCCTGAACATTATACCTCAACCCTCAACCTTCAAACTTATACATAATTCCTAAACCCTAACCCCTCAACCATAAACCTAATATCCTCAACCCAATACCCTCAACCATATACCTAATATCCCAAACCCTAATCCATATACCCTATACACTATCCCTCAACCCTAAACTCTATACATTAAACCATAAACCCTAAACCCTCATCCCTCATCCTTATACCCTATACCATCAACTTTATACCTAATATCCTAAACCATAATCCCTATACCCTATACACTTAACCCTATAAACTCAACCTTATACCTTAAACACTAAACCTTACACCCTCAACCCTCATTGGGGGAGATAGAAAGAGGGGGATGGAGGGATTGGGGAGAGAGAGAGAGGTTGGGAGGGAAAGGGGAGATAAAGATAAGTAGAGAGGGAAGGAGAGGTACAAAGACATGAGAGATAAATAGTGTATAAGGAAGGATAGATGGAGGGAGAGGTATGGAGGGAGAGAGAGGGAGGTGAGAGAGGTGAGATAGAGAGCAATAGAAAGTGTGGTAGGGAGTGATGGAGGGATATGAGGGTAGAGAGGGATAGAGATAGAGGGAAGGAGGGAGGGTGGGCGAGATAGGGGAGGAAGGGAGAGGTAAAGAGGGACAGGTGAGATAAATATAGTAGAGAGAGAATGGTGATATATAGAGGAGGGAGTCACAGAGAGGGAAAGAGTGAATGGTGAGATAGAGAGGAGAGAGTGAGAGAGAAAGAGGGTGAGGGAGGAGGGAGAGAGAATGAGAGAGAGAGGTAGTGGGAGGGAGTGGAGAGATAGAGAATAGATAGGGGAAAAGGTAGGGAGGGAGATATCTAGAGAGAGAGAGGGGGGAGATAAAGATAATTAGAGAGGGAAGGAGAGGTAGAGAGAGAGAGAAGTAGAGAGGGAATGAGGGAGGGAGGGAAAGAAGTGAGATATAGAGGTGTAGAGAGTGGTAGGGAGTGATGGATGGAGAGGTAGGTAGAGAGGGATTTAGGGAGATAGGAGAGGCAGAGAGAGGGAAGGAGAGGGAGAGGCATGGATGAAGGAGGTGAGATAGAGAGCACAGAGAGAGTGGTAGGCTGTGATGGATGGAGAGGGAGATTGATAAGCAGAGAGGGAAGGAGAGAGGGAGGGAGACGCAGTGAGGAGAGAGAGGCCAGATAGAGAGAACACAGAGTGGTGGGAAGGAGAGGTGGTGTAGAGAGAGGAGAGGAGATAAACATAAGCAGAGAGGAAGGAGAGGTAGAGAGAGAGGAGAGATAGAGAGAAGTAGAGAGGGAATGAGGGAGGGAGGGAGAGAAAGGTGAGATAGATAGGTGTAGAGAGAGAGTGGTAGGGTGTGATGGATGCAGAGGTAGGTAGAGAGAGGGATTGGGAGATAGAGAGTAGATAGGGAAGAAGAGAGGGAGAGAGAGGGAGGTGAGGTAGAGAGAAAAAGAGAGAGTGGTAGGGAGTGATGTAGGGAGAGGTAGGGAGAGAGAGAGAGAGAGAGAGAGAGAGAGAGAGAGAGAGAGAGAGAGAGAGAGAGAGAGAGAGAGAGAGAGAGAGAGAGAGAGAGGAGAGAGAGAGAGAGAGAGAGAGAGAGAGAGAGAGAGAGAGAGAGAGAGAGAGAGAGAGAGAGAGGGAAAAGGAGAGAGAGAGTTATTGAGATCAAGGGAGAGAGAGTCACATAAATGGATGGAGATAGTGAGAAAGATATGAGTGTAAGGGATAAAAAATGAGTGAGATAGAGAGAGAAATAATACAACTTGCTGATTACTAAAATTTGAACTCCTAATTATTGAAATTTGACATGATGATTACTAAAATTTGACTGCCTAAAATTTGTGAGATCTTCCAAAAACTAGAATTTTCATTATAACTCCTAGAGATCTAAAACCACTCTCAAACATCCCAAAACTGTATACATGAAATATAACTTAAAGTATAAGAAAGTAAACATCCATATGTAAATATTTATTTCATGTATATAGTTTCCCTCAAAGATAACAAGAAGAAAGAAAAAAAAAAGAGAACAAAAATAAATTCAATGTAGACCAAATGTGTTCACGCTGCTGTGCTTGATTTAGGAGATGAACCTTTGGCTTTGGATTTATGGATTCCAACCCAAGTCTTGGAGGGCCTTCCCAACATCCAAAGATGTGTTTTTTCATATTCTATAAAATTTCACATAATCTCATTCGTGCTCATTGTCAAGTTTGCATGTGTTTCAAGGTCGAACAAATCAAACACCTAGGTAATGTTAGGCTCTCTCTTAGCTATCTAACGCTGCAATTTTTTCACATTTTGAAAATGTTAAGCCTTAGATCTATAATTTCTTTTGTTTGTGTGTATGTTTTTTGGAAAAAACCATTGTTTGGTGTTTTTTTCATTATAAATTAACCATTCATTGAAATTTCAAATAAATTACATTTTTAGAAACTAGACTCCATTCTACACATATTAAAAATAATTCAATTAGTTTCCAAAAGTTGTAGGGGTAGCACGACCAAAATTCTATTTTTTTAGGAAGTGTCCACTTTGAATATTAGTAAACAATCAAATATTCATTAAAAAATTATTAGAAAAATCATGCATAAACTACATATTGTTAGCTAATTTCTCACCAAAGAGATTTTAAAAATACTATAAAAAAGTTCATCATGCTAGGTACCCACAAAAGTTGCTATGTTATGTTTTTTTGACAAAAACAACACCAATTTCTGTGGGCCCCTCTTTTGAACCCCTTAATCTCAACCATTTTCAAAATAAATTAGTAGTTTAGAAAGTAGACTTGAAGCACTACGATCATTTTTTATGTTGCATCTCAAAATTTTGAGTGTAACTATCCTCAATTTCACGTCCAAGGTCAATATTTCCTGATTTCAGAAAAAAAGTGGCCACTTAAGCCCCCTTTTTGTCCCCCCACCTTTTTGCACTTACCCTTGGAGAAAGAGATATCCTCATGATATAGGACAAGGAGGAAGAGGATGAATAAAGAAGGGATAAGAATGTATATGTGATATGTCTTTTGAATGGAATGAAGATGGAGGAAGGAGTTGTATTAGCAACATAGGTTTTATAGGAAATGGATTATTTTTCTAAAATTTGCACAAATGAATTTGATGTTGGATTAGATGTAAAAGAAATAGAAGAAGTTGTTGGTATGAAAGTAGGTGAAGAAATGAATATTGTTGAGGCAATTAATAGTGAAGATGCAACAAAGGTTGGCCCTATGAAGGAAATAATGATATTAAAGAAAATTATATAATTGAGTACAAGGGAGAAGGATAGAAAAGAAGTAATGATGATGGATGAGGATGGGTTATGGTGGGTTAATACCCATGAAAGAGAAATATGAGAGTGTAACTTGGTGGAGGTGGTTAGTTTATGGTGGGATAAATCTCATAAGGGAAGAAAAGGAAAGAAACATTGGGTGGAGGTGGATGATTTGTGGTATGTTGAATGCTATGAGAGGAAGAACAAGGAAATTATTTTGCAGGAGGATATCAATATATGGTGGAAAAAGGTCCACAAATGAAGAAAAGAGAAGCAAAAATTTGGTAGAGGAAAGAAGGATCTATCCCTACCAAATGATGAAAGAAAATAAAAAAGAAAAACTATTGTCGGTTACCTATTCACCACACAGGAGTATGGTGCAAGTTTTTTACAAATTGAAAGGGTAGTCCTACTACTCAACTCCATTTTGTGAGATATTCTCACAAAATTCTTAGCCTATGTGTTTGATGTAGGAGCAATTGGTTCCAAAAGTGATCTGCATCACCCAAAAATATTTCAAGTTAGCATTCAGTTTCCAGTTCAATTTTTGGTTAAGTTTGGGTGTGTTTCAATTAATTTTCATGTTATTTTTTGTAAGTTTTCTTCCAGAGGAATATTTAGGATCAAATCAACCAAGTAATAGTTTAATCTTATAGAAGGCCGTAATTGGTATCTCTAGTTTTAGATTGAAAAAGTTAGAAGAAATAAGATATTTAGGCCTCCTTGAGAACTAATTAGAGGTTTAGTAGGTTCCTAGAACCCTTAGAGTCATCTATAGGTTTTGGTTCTTAATGAAATCGACAATGTGTTCATTATTTAGACTTTTGGCTAAGTGACAATTCCACCTTGTTAAAGATCCTAAAGGGTATTTTGAATTTGGGAAAAATCAATCAAGTTTGAACAAAGTGTAGTGTAGGAAAAAGTATCCCTTTTTCACACCTAATTTGGAAAAATTAATAATGAATTGAGTTCACATTAAGTTTAGGGCCGTTTTAAAAAAAGACTTAATTGTGCCTTATTTTTGGTGTTGTAAGAAATACCTTTACACTTACACATTAATCTAGGGCTTTATTAATTGATTGAGGTTAATTTTCCTTAGTTGGCCATTTTAATTCAAATCCAAGCCTAATTAAATATAATTTTTGAGGGATAAAACCCGACATTCATAAATTCCATTACACAACACTTAACTTTGGAAGATGTGTGTCCTAGGTAAGTGGCCTTCGCCATAGGGCGAATGGGTCCTCACTTGCACCTAGGACCTAAATTCAAATTATGTTTTTGGCAGCATTTTAATGATTTCAAATCACAATTCAATGTTGTCTTGTGATATTTAAATCTTAAGAATTAATGTTAAGATATGTATAAATAAGAGGTTATTTTACTAAGTTCATCCTAGAATTTCAAGAGAGAATCCTAGAAACTTTATGAGCAAGTCCTAATAGAAAGTTTATGAGATCAAGAGCATTCAAGAGTATTTACAAGGCATTCAAGGGAAGATTTGTAGAAGATTATTGCAGCAATCAAGATTCCATTATCATTTCAAATATTTATTGCATCATGCATGTTGTTTTGAGTTAATGTTGTGATGTAGTGTTCAAGATATATTCAAGTATTCAAAGGCATTGTTTCAAGATCAAGATCCTCTTCCATTGAAGCCAATTCATGCAAGTTTACAAATCTATAATCCAAGGTTCAAATAAGGTTTGGTGAGTTGTTACATAGTGTTCATTCATCATTCCTTCTTTCATGTTTCATTTCATTACAAGGTTTAATTACCAAAATGAGGTTTGACCAAGACAAACCCCCATTACCTGACAAACAACATTTTTCTCTCTTTGATTGTGATTGCAGATTTTAGGTTGAAGATCTTTTGAAGAGAAAAAATGAAGAAAGTTGGGAAGTTGTCAAAGTTGCAAGAAAAGTTGTCGTATAATGGAAACTCTTCTACAAAATTTATTTCTGGCTGTTCGATAGTGAAAATTGAGAATCTGGAAGTGCAGGCACAACATACGAGAACCCAAAAATCCTTTTTCAGGAACCCTAGCCATGACCTGTTTGCCATGAGGTGAATGAGTCCTCAGTGATCTTCAAAAGGTGACTTTTGGTGAAAGGTACACATCATTTTCCCCTTTCCAGATTTTCCTTTTGGTTATTGCTTATGTCAGATTTGATTATAGTATTTCATTTTCATTTTATAGCTTTCATTTTGGAGTATGTTTGATGATTGTAATGTTTCTCCCCAAAGTGAAATTTAATTCATATCCCCATCCTTACATAGATAGGAATTTTTTTGATTCATACCTTAATTTGACTCACCTTTTGGTTGTTAGTCACTTCATTATTTGGATCTTGTTTCCTTGAATGAAACTAGTGAAATAGGTCATTTTGGTGAACCCATCTTATCATATTCAATCCCCACAACCTATTTTTCAATGTTTCATTGTTGTGAACTTGAGTTTGATAATTGCATTTTCTGATTTTGGAGTCCTTTCACCCTAGATTTAGATTTGAAATTTATTTTCATTTCTTTCCATTGAATTAAGTCTCATTTAGGGTGTCTAGTTTGCATTTAACCTTGCATTGCATTTAATGGTTTTAGGATTGCATATTTGCATTCTTTAAATATGAAAAATTCAAAAAAAATTAGTCATCTTGCATATCATTTACATAGTAATATGTCATATTAAATTGCATTTGAAAATTGAAACAAAATCGCATATCAAACTAGGTTTTCTAGGTTGCCATTTTGTCACATTTTGCATTTGCATTCAACATTAAATTCACAAAAAAATCAAATTGTAACTTGTTGTATCAGATTAGAATCTGGAAACCACTCAAAATCACTCATAAATCTATCAAAAACTTTTTCAAAACCCTCATCTAGGACCCATTCACCCTAGGGTGAATGAGTTCTTGATCTGGCTCATATTCTGATTTTTTGGGCATTAAAACATTCATTTATGCATTCTTGTTTGTTGTTTTTAAATTTCTATCTCTTCAATTTGATCATATTTAGCTTAATTTGATAAGGTTAGTGCATTGTGTGATTTCAAAAGTGCATTTACAAGACATTATTTTCAGGTTTTTGCATAGTGTAATAAAAAAACTACCTTGTTTTAAATTTAAAAATGGACAAGTGTTTTAGCAATGTTTGGAAATCCTTGTTCTCCTTGGTTGATGTTTCAAGTTGCATTTTTGGAAATGATCCTAATGCAATTGAACCTAACCATGATGAACCAAATCCTAATGAGTGTCCTCATGAAGTTGACATCATTGGAGAAGATGATACTAGCATGCATGAGTTCATAAATGATTGCCTTAACAATCTTGGGAATAATGCATCCTTTTATTCTTCCATGAAATAACCAACACAGCTTGAGATGTTTGGTCTTTTACGTCCTAAAATTGAGTCACAAACTAAGCCTAAACTTCCAACAATGAGTGAACCTAGTTCCTCTAATCAAGTGCATACCTATCCATCTTATGTTAACAAAGTGACCAACACACCTATCAACCTAGAAGAGACTTATGGAAAAGGATTTAATATTTTAACCAACCAAGGATGTGACACAACTAATGAACATGAAATTCATAAAATCTTAGAGCAACTTCCTATTGAAGAAACCAAAGGATTAGGATATCAAGATCCTCCTCTCGACATAAGTGTCCTCCTTCCTAAGGAACAACCAATGCCTCATAAGAATGATAAGGGAATCTTGGGCCCTCCTCCTCAACATCTATCTCAACAAGTTGGTGAATCAAGCACAAAACAAAAACCTTAAAAACTCAAAAAATTTCCATTCCTACACTCAAACAGAAATTGAACGAAAGATGGAACACCTCCTTAACAACAGTTGGATTAAATTTCCACATGGTAGTAGAAGCACCATACCTAAGAAAAACATGAATTATTGTGCATATCATAGAACTCTTGGGATTCTTTCTGATGAGTGTCATGCATTAAAATTTCTGTTGAATGATTTTTATTCTGATGATGACAATTCCTATGAAAAACTAGTTGGATAACAATTACATGCAATTTTCTCCTGCCAAATAATATTGTAGGATTCTAGTATGCTCACTATTACATGTTTAACATTCATTGCAAATCATTCTCTTCATCACAAGGAGCTCATTCTCATCACTCATCTTGGCTCATCCTTGTCTTGTACTTAGTGGGGGAAAGGGGTTAGATAGCATTGTCCTAGTTTTAGCACTTGATGTTGTCCCTTTGGCTAGTTGTCCACCTTTTGTATTTACTAACTAAGATTGGGATGCAGAGGACTTTCTAATAGGTTGACTTGCATGTTCCTTACTAGTCTTTCGTTTATTTTCATGTTTCTTTATGTGATTGCATGTGTGTAATGTGATCCCCTGTAATGTTTCGTTTGATGTCTCTCTCTCTTTTTGTGCATTCCTCTATTTGTATCTACATTCTTCTCTATGTCGTAAACATTTTATCTTTTCACTTGTCTTGTGTTTTACTTTTGGGGATGAGGCAAGGCGTTGAGACATTTAGGTCTCTTCCATGTTGACCTGAAAGGATTTTTCTTTGTTTTCTCTTTCTTTGTGTCATTCTTTTGGTTCTATAAGTTTTTAGGAATGATGACATTTAGGCTTTATAACAACATTAAAGAAAGACATGTGTTAAATCCATAGATCCCTTATGTGTTTTTAGGAAACCCCTCACTTCTTTGCAGCAGCTTCATTTGAAACATGACTTGACATACTACAGGTAAGCTCTATATATCTGAGGATTGAACATTACAATATATAAAGAAATTTCTCACAAAATCATGTTAACCACTTTAAAAGTGGGGCATATCAATGAGAAAAAGAGGAAATGATATCTTTCAACATTTTACTGTGTGCTTCATGGGTTAGTTTTCTATTTATTCTTGTGATGCATCCTAACATAACTTGGTGGTGTCATTGGGTTTGATGTCCTCCAAGAGTGTGATATTTCATAGCATATGAATTTCCTCTTAGTAGTGATGTGACACACTACATTCCCTAAGTTGTGAATATTTTACTCTTGACTTGTCCTCTCTTGGAGACATTAGGCATGATGTTCCCTAAGAAGAAGACCTTACATGAACTAAGAAAAATCCCTTTGAACAAAAACCTTTACTAGCATTATTTTTCATAAGTGTTTAGCATAACACACCTTGCTAACCTTGTGAAGCTCAAAGCCTAAATTCAAGGCCACCTAGCATAACACACTTTGCTTGCCTATGGAGCCTTTCCTCGTCCATAGGTTCTTAGCATAACACAAATTGTTAAGCCCTATGAAGCTCAAAAACCTATTCAAGGCCACCTAGCATAACAAACCTTACTTTCCTATGGAGCCTTTCCCTTGTTCATAGGTATTTAGCATAATGCAGCTTGTTAAGCCCTATGGAGCATGAAACCTAGCATTGTGGCACCTTATTAAAGTTGTTAGGAGGATAGCTTTGATATGGTATGGAAGCCTAATATGATTCTCTCATTTTCCACCCTTTGGGATACTCACCTAGTGGAAAGCCTGAGGTTCCACTACCCCAGAGTGAGCACACAACAAAAGAAAAACTGAAAGCTTAGATGTGTTCCACATCAATTGTACAACCTAGGCTTGATCTTCTTGGTCTTTGATGTTGTATGATTGTGTATCTTTGTCATTGTTGCATACACAAGTGTCTTGAATGTCTACTTTAGTGTTAGTTTGACATGGGGTCATCCTCTCACTAAAGTGGGGGAAAATGTAGTGTAGGAAAAAGTATCCATTTTTCACACCTAATTTCGAAATAATTAATAATAAATTGAGCTTAATGATGCCTTAATTTAGTGTTGCCAATATATTTTCATATTCACATTAAGTTTAGAGACCCTTTTAAATAAATGGACTTAATTGTGCCTTATTTTTGGTGTTATGGGTGTATGTTTACACTTTCTACATTAATCTAGACTTTATTAATTGAGTTATGAGGAGTTAATTTGCCTTGATTGTTCCATTAAGGAATTCATTCAAGCCCAATTATTACAATTTTGAGGATAAAACATTCTGCCATTTACTAGCATGTTTTGGAGAATGCCAGAGTGGTGGCTGGGACCTATCACCATGGATTGAATGGATTCTCGCACTGGGACCTAGAACCAAATTAATTTTTTGGCATTGTTTTAATGATTTGGAAATCTGATTCAATGTCAAACTTGTGATGTTTGGGATTTGAATTAATGTTAATATGTCCCTTAAATGGAAGTTGTACTAGTTCGTCTAAGTTTCAAAGGCATCCTAAAGCTTTGGAAGTCTAATATGGTTTATGGGATCAGGCATTCAAGAGCATTTCCAAGGCATTCAAGGGAAAATTTGTAGAAGATTATTGCAGCAATCAAGATTCCATTATCATGTCAAAGATTTATTGCATCATGCATGTTGTTTGAGCTAATGTGGTGATGTAGTATTCAAGATCTATTCAAGTATTCAAAGGAATTGTTTCTTGAGACAAGTTTCAAGATCAAGATCCTCATCCATTGAAGCCAATTCATGCAAGTTTGCAGATCTATAATCCAAGGTTCAAATAAGGTTTGGTGAGTTGTTACATAGATTTGTTCATTTATCATTCCTTCTTTCATGTCTCATTTCATTACAAGGTTTAATTACCAAAATGGGGTTTGACCAAAGAAAAACCCCTTTACCTAACAAAAAACATTTTTCTCTCTTTGATGTGTGATTGCAGATTTTAGGTTGAAGATCCTTTAAAGAAAAATACTTCAAGAGTTGCGAAATTTGTCAAAGTTACCGAAAATTTCTTATCATGAAATGTTCTAATTTATTTTTGGTTGTTTGACAGTAAAAACTAGGAATCTGGAAGTGTAGACACAACAAAAGAGAACCCAGAAAGCCTTTTTCGGGAACCCTAGCCATGACCCATTTTCCATAGGGCGAATGAGTCCTTAGTGATCTAGTTCAAAAGGTGAATTTTGGTGAAAGGTACACATCCTTTTCCCCTTTCCAGATCTACCTTTTGGTTATTATTTCTGTCAGATTTGATTATAGTTTTTCATTTGCATTTTATAGCTTGCAATTTGGAGTATGTTTGATGATTGCAATCTTTCTTCCCAAAGTGCAATTTAATTCATACCCCTGTCCTTGCATAGATAGGAAATTTGATGATTCATACCTTGATTTGACTCACCTTTTGGTTGTTAGTCACTTCATTTTTTGGATCTCATTTTGGTGAACCCATACTAATTTTTCGATGTTTCACAAATTTATGAAAAGTTAGAACCTAGATTAATTCAAGGAACTAGAGGAACTCCTAATAAGTGAGTTCCTTTAAGATACTCTATCACCAAAAAAGAAGGCTTAGTTTTTTAATGAAAGTTCTTGGTGGATCGGGAAGTAATGATGAAAGTTAAGGGTCAGAGGCGAGATTGGTTTTGTGAACTTTGAGAACCCTTGATTGTTCTCATTCCCATTAAAACTCCCAATCAAGTCTATAGAGTCAAAGAATGATAAATACCAAAACTCCAAAGGGAAAAACTTTGACTTGTGTATGGAAGACGATCAAATTCTTGAGGATGCCTAAAGCCTCGGTGACCTAGGGGAAAAAGTGTTTTGTGCCTGATAAAAGTATAAACCCTAACAAAAAATGAGGGTCATGTAAGGCCTCACTAATGTCTAGTCAACTTGGTGTTAGACACACAATTCAGAGGAAGGGTTCCTAGCTAAATAGTCAACTAAACCCTTGCAAAGGCTTCATTTAATTATCAATCAGGGCTTCGTAAGATTTTGATGATGATGGAATTGCATGTGCATTCATAGACTCTACATGACCTATGTCATCTAGTATAGGTGGTTTACACACATGTAGGAAAATAGTAAAGGATAGAAAAGGAAATAAAGCATAAACTATACAATAGGGAAAATTTGCTACCGATGTTGCGAGTACCTTTGACTTAACACTGCAACAATTAACTGTTAAAACTAAACTCTACAACTCACTAGAACTTATGATTCTTAATCTTAACTACTTGACTCACTCTGGGGGATGACTCAATGATACATTGTAGAACATAAATCATGAAACAAGATAATATTCACGTGCATGTAACGAAGAATCTAATTGAATTGAATTCAATAATGTAAACATCTATGTTAACAACATAATTTAAGGTGGGTGAACAATACCGTGAGTGGCCCTTGCTCAAGTTGTTGTACCCACATGAGAAACCAAATAATTGCTTCTTGAATCAACTAAACAAAATAGTAAATTGGAACATCTTTATTACATATAATTGAACTGTACAATCTAACAAGAATCTTCACAGATTTCTCATCATGAGTGCATAAGAAAAAAGTAACAAAGATATTGTATGTGTAACAAAACTGAAAGAACTATTAAAACATATCACATCTAACTTGATCTGCTCCTCAACCACTGATCCAACTATATAGGTTCAGGAGGAGGTGTATTTGTATAAGGACTAAAAACATAAATTAAATGAAGATATCCACTCTCCTTCAAAATAGAGAGAGAAAAAGTCTTTGCAACTGAAAAAGATAAAAAAAAAGGTTTGCAACTCTAATTTAATGACGTGACAGAGACATGATCTATGCAAATAGTCACACCAATTTCTTGATTGTTGCAAAATTCCTCTCCCCTCCATCATCTTATTGAATTCTTTGATGATTCACAATTGACCACTCCAATGATCACTTCCATCATTTCTACAACTGTCACATTTTCAACATTCGAGAATCTCCCTTGTAATCGGCCTAGAATCCTTTGGCTACAAGTTGAGTTCTCCAGTTGTTGCGGGTTGCAATACTTTTGGCTGTAAGGAGTTAGTTTCACATAAATCATACATACCATTAACGATCATGAATTAAACACATATTCATACTAAATTTTATATGCATTCACACATTCATGCATGCAAACATCAGTATATCATAATCATATTTCCACTCATCAAAGTTTGGTTTGGATTGTATAAAAGATATAAAAGGTATATAAGTTCAAGAATGTATATGAAATAAGTAGCTTAAAGTGTTTAAAAGATATAAAATAAACAAGAGAAAGCTAGCTATTAATTAGGCTCATCATTCCTCCCAAATAGGAAATTGTTTTTCCTCAAGCAACATTTTGGGGTGAAGGTTATATTACAAAGTGATCTCCCTGAAGTTTGCAACAACATCAATTCCCTTCTCTTGCTTCGGATAGTAGCCTTTGTAACATGCAATCCTTGCCAATTTGATATTCTTCACCCCTTCCTCCTCTGCATGCTTCTTTCCTATCCAATGTGGCACTAGATAAAGGAGGATGGGTGGATGGAAGGTAAGTGAGAATCATTTAAGTCCATGATATTTGGAAATATCTATGCATTTGTGAGACCTTTCAATGATGGCTACAAAATTATATAGGGAGTGTGGTTCTTTTTTCTTTAATTTAGAAGTCAACTCTTTCCACCTTTCTTGTAAAAACTTAAAGGATTGATGGATGGGTCCTAGAGCTAATTGTTTCATCCTAATATAGTCATTTTATTTGATGCTCATTATTTTTCTACCTACACCTTTATAATTTAGGAGAT